>BJBW01001869.1:0-105895 GCA_004320125.1 Scolopax mira
TAGAGTTCCCCAAGATCAAAGAACCCAAATTTTCGTTGGTGGCACCAGTTTCTGAGCCACTTGTTAATTGTGCATGTCTTTTTATTTCTCTCAGTATTCCTTCCTGCCACTAAGGGTATTGACGAAAAAATTATCTGTGCCCCTGATCCCTCAACCCTCCAAGGGTTCCAAGTCCTGTGTACCTTCTCCTCATCCAATGTCCAATATATCATGTTTTATGAATAAATAGTTTTAATTTATTAATTTTTTTTAAATAGGAGACTAAGTTTCTGAGACCAGAAGAACAGGTTCAGGTTTCAGATGGTTCTCGTCTACACGTAATATGGTTTCCACTCAGCACTACCTCTGTTCCTCCAGGCCTGACTACCTTCGGTTCACCCCTGCTGTTTGCTCATCCTCAGGGACTGTGGTAGATGCCTCTAAACATTTCAGGTTTCAAGTCTTCTAATAGATGAAGACTGTGACCTTTTAAGAGCTAACAGCTAACTTGTGAGAAGCTGAGATGCAATTCGAGAAGTTTTCCATTTCTTGGCCAGCTAGCCAACACCTCACTTGGATTTCATGGGGTCAATGTTAAGAGTTTGTCTGCATCTCCACAAACTTCAGCCTCCTTTATCTGTTCTGCCCTACCTGTACCATATCTAGTAAGGGCCTGTTTGCAAATGTAAGGATTATTTACTGGCAACTCAGTAGACAGCCAAGGCCTTTTGAGGTCAGTCTTGACAACATCATCACATATGCAGACACACTTTATCAGAGGATAAGATTTGCTGTTTTAACATAATCCCTTCTACCTATCAAAACTCTCTACATAATGCCATGTGCCACTAGCCTGTCATTGTCTCCACAAAAAACTAATTTCCTGGGCAATACTTGGACTGAATGGACTCGTTCACAGCCTGTAGAGTCTACAAATTTAACATTTTCATGAAAACCTTGCTGTCAATACATGTCTATATTTCTTCAGTAGATTATTACTCCCTCTAGTCAAATTCACCTTTTTTTTCTTGTTTAACAGGTGAAATGGGATTTTACATCAGGTGTTTTTACTGTTGGTTCTATAGACAAGTTGTAACGTTTAATTAAACACAACCCAAGCACAAATGAAAATATATTCACTTGCTCTGGTCTCATTCGCTACATTGTCAGGCTCTGCTTTGATGGTCACCCTTTAGTCCTTTCCAATATCACAAACCTACTAGTGACTTACTTACTTTTGCTTTGTGAATTTTGTATAGTTGAGTTGTTATGCTTTAGTTGTGCAGTTTTTGCTCCCACTAGATCTGGGAACAAAAACTTCCAGATTCACTGCAGACAGGTACAATATCTGCCATTTATTTACACCATGTTTTGCCTTTATGTTTTTTCTCATACAAACATCTGCTTCCCTTCTCAGAAGGAAATAGCTTGGATTCAACTGTTTTATTTAAAAAATGGCCCATTAATTTGTAAAATTAACAGAGGACCTCGTTAATTAGTGCATTATTCACTATATTACTGTTCCTATTCAAGTACCGAAAATAAATTATATCAAAATGCCTCTATTTGTGGAATGAAGAGGGAATGAAAATTGTAGTGTATGGCCTTGGAAAGCTACAGTCTAAACATAAGCCTAAGGACATCCAGTGGACACAAACATCTTGAGGTGGTGAGAAAAAAGCACACATAAAGGAATGTCAGTTGTCTCAGGTGCCATATTTATTGACATTTTTGTTTGGGGTTTGGTTGGGGTTTTTTTGGTGAGGATAGGTTTTTCACAAATCAAGGTATTTGTGAAGATCCTGGATGCTTTTGGATTATAACTCGAAGTCTTCTCTGTGTTGGAGGGACTGTCCTGGGCAACAGCATCCATCAAGGATAAGCTTTTCAGACCACTGACAAAGAGCACAAAGAATTCAGTCACCACCCAGGCTACAGGCTCCAGATAACGAACTCAGGTGTTGGTAAAGCAAATCAGATTTGTCTCCTATATCAGCTGGAGGGTCTGAGAGGATCAGCAGACACAGAAGAACATTCTGCCATTATACTAGCCAGTCCCTAAGGCATTGCTGGCTTAAAAGGTAATTACCCTTTAGTCAGCTGGAGCTTAAGCAACCAGAGGGGACCTGGATTCCCTTCCTTGTTAATGGATCCAGTAGTCTAACATCCCATCAACATTTCTGTTCAGCTCTAGTAGGAATTTTATAAAGATGAATAAGCATTTCTAGAACAACAGACCAGCACACTGCTTGAACATTGTTCTCTGTTTCAAGGGCACATTAACAGTTACACAGCTAATCAGACTTGCCTGTTCCTTGGTCCCACCAAATCTTAATGCTGTGCTTGTGGAAAGGACCTCCAGACAACACTAAAAACATCTCCTTTTTTTGAAGATGGGTAGAAAACTTATGTGTCAGTAGGCTGGGTTAAATAAGCTACTTCAAAAACTGAGATACCTCACTTTTCAAGGTCATTGCCTTTGCCTGTGGAAATTATTTTTACACTTTAATGGGTAAAGACAATTTCATTTTCTTTCTTCTGAGAAAAACTAAATAAAAAAATTATTCTGACATTTTGTATTTCATAAGAGAAACTGAAGAGAAAAAAAAAGTTCATAAACTATTTAATAGAGGTAAAAGCCAATCTAAGAAAGCACTATTCTGATACCACATTCTATATAGGAGTCACAAACAAATATTTATATTAACCAAAACTGACCTAATCTGAATAGCCATACAAATAAGAGAAATGTAAAGGTGCAGTACTAATTTTAGAAGCACTATGCAGAAGGTTGTTTTGCATATAAAAGACTTTCCCTCTTTATTGTTGCAAAACTGAATTTCTGATGACTGTTGTCGAAAAACAATTGGATTATACAATGCTTTAGAGGATAAATTGAAAAACAGAATCACAGTTATCTTGCAGGGTTCTTTTCTGGGAGCTTCTATTTATCAAGGGAAGAATAATATATATATTAACTCTTCTGTGTTCCACCACTCTCCCAACAAACTTATGATGTCAGAGATTTGCTGGAATACATGAAAAAAAGCAAAATGTTTAATCACATAAAGGTAGCTTATGTTCTAGCTATGACAAGTCTTCATTTCTTCAGCTTTCAAAATAATGCAAATAAATAGGAAAGAAAACAAACAATAATCCTGTTCACAACAAAATAATGGTAAACTTTGAAAAGATGTCATTATGAAAGTCAGACACTGATCAGTAGCTTATTTCAACATCTGAGGCATTTAGAAGCACTGACTGTCATTTTTGAGTTTCTAGATTTCTGCCAGCTTAAAATATCAGGCAATCTGCAGAAATGCAATTGATTAAAATTCAGTCATTTTGATAACTCTATGTTAATTTTAAAGGGTTGAGATCATGCCAAGAGCTGAACAAACTGCAGCTTTTCTATACAAGTGCTCCACAGCATGCAGCCAAAACTAATCTATGATTAAGCTGAAAGCATCTTCCTAGCTTAAAGCTTGCTGAGCAGAATATAGCCATGAGAAGAGGAAAGTTCAAGAGACACTATTCTGGTCTATGGCACAAAAATGCAAGTGAGGTCATACCTTTGTGAATTTTCCCTTATTTGTTCAAGGGTAAGCAAGAGCAGACCTATCCTCTAACTGTTCTATAAAAGACACCAAAATAAAGTATCCCAAATTAAAATGAGTAGGCTTTCTGCCACAGGTAAACAAATAAATTGTTATGCCTATTACCTTTATGCATAGTAGAATAAATGTCAAGCACTGTATTGAATTATGATTCACAATTTAACTTTCTCAAATTATAGTTTGCAATAACCAGTGTTATAGGTATGATTATTAGATTTTAAGTGATTTCACTATGCCAATAATGTATTTAACATCATAGCAATATTTCTTTATAATCCAATTTCTTATTATTGATTTCAGGTATTACAATTATGATGCAAGAATTTTAGGTATAATAAAAACATGCAGTGACTCAAGAGAGTTAGCCAATTATTATTTGTCAGAGAACATTCATCCCTTCTGTTTTATTTTTCAGTTAGACTAAAAGTTCATTTATTTTGTTAATTACTGCTGGTTAAAATTGTTGCTGCTTGGTCCAGGGCACCGCACAGTGTTTCAGGGATATCTGCTGGAGTTTACCCTCATAGTTCCCCATGAGACAGAGTGAACTGAACAACTGAGGACCCTAACCTTTCTGATCAGTAGACCTCTTATGGCACCTGAGCTCAAAAACCCAACAAGAAATTCAAGCACTATGCTAAAACTTTAAAGCTTCTAGCAAGTCCATTCAACCAAGCACTCTAAGTGGCTTGACTGTTTTTCACCAGGTGACTGCTGTTTGCACTGCATCGCAAACAAGCCATGGAGGTTCCCTCTGCCTCATGGCACAGCCACGTGCTACTGCTGGATGGTCTGGCTTAAAAACTGCTTTGCACCTGTTGATTGGTGCCATACGTGATGATTCAGTGACACCAAGCGAACAGCCACCGGCTGTCAATGCAGTGGAAATGCTGAAGCCGCTTTTGTTGGTGCATTTTCATACTATGCTCCCAGGGATGGGGACCTCTCTTCCCCTTAAGGATAGCTCCAAAGCCTTGCAGGACTGAGGATTTCATCCTTTTGGGAAGTCAGGGGAAGAGACGTGATGTGGGGAGAAACTGATGGTCTGAGTGCAGAGATTGCAAGATTTCATGACTGCCAAGAAGTCCCAGAGCAAAGCAGAGCCAAAAGAGATTTTCACTAGGTGTGCTGGAGTACTCCCTGGGCTCTGTGGAAAGAGCTTTTGATAGTCTGTGCCTGTTTGTGGTCTCTATGCAGCTGTGGAGCTGTGCAGGGCAGTGCTATGCATGTTACCTGACAGATCTGTGAACTGAGCTGGTACCTAGATTATTCTATGAGTCTACGATCCTATGACACAGAAAGAGCAAGAGTGCCTCCAAGTACAAGGTCAGGGAGCAGCAGAGCAGATGCTGCTCTGCTGAGCAGCTAGAAAAAGGATGTTCAACATTGCAAAAGGCTCAGAGGAGACACATAAATATCTCATCAGCTAGAGAGCATACTTTTTATGTGGGAAGACAGAAGGCTGATCTATCAGCTTACTGAAGAGAAATCTGAGAAGTGTCAGCCTGTGAAGAAAGAACCTTGTGATACAAGAAATGACTTTTTCTTATTCCATCATGTCAAGGGCCTAACGACATCCAGTGGCAGGGAGCTCAAACTAGTCTAGTTCTAACCAGGACTCATAGAAGACAGCAAAAAGTGGAGAATAATTAACTGCTGGATGAGGACATCAGGGTAAACAGGATGTTCTCTATTTCTGAGTCTTACATGTGCAGGAGGAGCAGATGTCTTTGCAAAAGAGCTACTGCAGTTTAACTACACCCTATTTGGAAAACTGCAGGAATCCCAGGTGACATGACACAGCTTGTGTTATTTAGGAGTTCAACTAAATCTTCATCCTTAAAGAGCAAAAGACAACATCTAGTGCCTGCTTGTGCCAGATGAGTTAAAGCAGGGTTTGCTGTTGCTCAGCAGTTGTTCCCACCTCCACAGGCAAAGACCCCACAGAAAATGAAGGGTCCCATAAAGAGCAGTGCTCACCATGCAGATCTTATTCCTATACTATAAAGATAGATAATTTATGGCTCATGGCAGCTATGGGAAGTCCCAGACACCCCAGATACAGTGACTGCAATACTGTCCAATTATCTGTTCCCATCTACATACTTATTTTGGCTCCAAAGTTGCTCAAATGCACAGAATTGGTAAAAACAAGGGTTGGGCAGGACTCAAAAGCTGCTTCCATTTTGCCCTGAAAAAATAAATTTTATCCAATGCAGCATCTACTGCTACAGAGCTTTCTGGCTGTTCAGTGCTAGTATCTGTCAGTCTGTCACAGATCTTTCTACAGACACTTCAAGTGGCAGTTCTGTCTAAATAAACCAGCATCTCTGACACCTTCTTTGCTACCCCTCAGGATACATTCAGCTGCCTCCCACTGAAGTTTTCTTCCACACTGTTACAGACAGGCTTAGCTGTAGCTTTTCTTTCTTTTCCCATTCTTCTCTTCTTCTTTGTCTTTTTTTTTTAATTGACTTTGTTTTTTTTTTCCCTAACAACTGGCACACTCTTTCAGTTCCTGCTGAAACTCTCCTCTGCCCCCTGGAGATTGCCTTTTTCTTTTTCCAGTACCTGGCAGTGTCTGGGAACACATGCAGTTCAGGAAAACAGATGGGTTGCAGCCTACTGGGTCATTCAACTGGTAGGAAATTGAATCTTTTCACCCCCATTTTTCTTCCCTGCTATTTGAAAGGACCCAGTAATTCTGTGGTAATCTTCCCAATGCTAGAGTCAAGGCTTAATTGTCAGTGCTGTTACTGTAGTTACTTTGGAAATGTAAAGAGAGTCAGAAAATACATTTTAAAACCCTGTCATTTACTGCTCCGTAGAGTTCAGAAATTGCTCCATGTTCCCAATAGAAAGTGAGTCTGTTATACTTACAATGTTGGCCAACAGTTGGATCATAAAGACTTGCGTTTTACTCCTAGGTACGCCTGTGTATTTGCTTTAGACAATGTCTCTTCATGGCTGGGTTTCTGTTCTCACTTTTTGTCTTACTTATGGTAATAAGGAGTAACAAAGACTCCAAAAGCAAAGATTTCACTTCCAGCATCTTCCTTCAGTAGAGCTGTGGTTTGGCTGGGGCCTCCATTTCAACTCATTATCACTAAGTATAAACAATCACCCTTGTAAGAAACTTTTCCTGTCATCCTTTTATTTCCTGCATGTATTTAAGATAACTGCTTGGGACACCCTTCCTCAACTTTCACTTGGAAAGCAGCAGGCAACAAGCTGTACAAGCAGAATAGCTTGTCTGCACAAAGGAAACAACATTTATTGGCTTACTAAAACTTGTGAACATTACTTCACTCCTCAGCATCACCCAAAGGTGATGTTGCACATCCCACCACTTAAGAAAGCATACAACAATGATCTAAAGAGCTCTTACACCAACTTGTTTTCTCTGTCTGTCCCCTGAGCACACAAGTATCAATGTTCTCAGTAAGCCTGAATTCAGACATTTTTCTTTGCAAAACCTGTCCAACACTACCTTCCAAAGAGACTAAACAAGGATCACCCACTATGGAAAACATGATCTTCACAGTTTAGTCCCTACTTGTCTGAGAGCAAAAAGGCAATGGTCACAGGGACATGTTAATGGCTTAGTACTCTGTTGAGCTGGAGCACAACAGCCCTTGTGATACATGTGACACAGTTTCACAAAAAATAAAAGCCCAAGTAAGACATGACAGCAAACTTGTGCATTGATTGATTGTTAATGGCTACATGTGCCCAAGACGGAAAAGTGGGAAGCTGCACACTTGATCCAACCTAAACTCCTTGACTCACTTCCTTTCCCTACAGTGAAAAGACTCCTCCATTGCCTGCTAAAGTGCCCTTCTCTACCCCTTTGAATTAAAGCAAAGCATCTTCATAGAGATAAGAAATTTCTTGCTATGAAAATAACTGGCAGTTGCATTCCTGCCCACTTCAACTGCAGGGTAATGAAAGGTGCCAGCAACAGTTCTCAAGGAATAACTCAAGAGTCATCACCAACGACCATTCAGCTCTGGATTTTACAACCACTATTATTGCAACAATCAGGGCACTACTAAAAGAAATAAGGCCTGTGTTAGAGGAAGGGCAAATCTGACCCAGAATCTTAAAGGATGAGATGTCCATACACACTTTTGTCTGCTGTTCCAACAGACCGCAAAAGAGTATACATGGCTCCCCCATTAAAGATGAGGCTGCTGGAAGAACCACAAACTGAGAAGCTGATTGTCCACTGGGAATAAGATTGACCATGTCTCCCTGACCAGGGTGGTCCATCCTGGTAAGTGCTGGAAAATGTTGCTCATAGGATTTATCAGCCTTCACAGTAGAATGAGTCTTGGTTTCCTGTGACTCTCCTCAACCAGCCTATCAATGCCCTTAGATATCACCTAGCCTTCAGAATAACGACTCGTGGCATTGTCTATACACACCCTCTAACCTCAGAAGATCAGGAGGAACAGACCTTTCTGCCTCATCTCTTGTATAACGTGAATTTCTCCTCTATGATGGAGGAGAAATTCAACACTGGAGGTGGTCCGAATGAAAAAAGACTCTAAATATTGCCAAGCCCAACCTGTTAGTTAAAAGTTATTAAGCTCTCACTTGGATCCCCTTAATAATTTAATAAATTGTACATAGTGACAGAAGATCTGAAATCTCTGGACACCCAACTACACTCTGAGCCAACTCCCATGTATCATAGCACAGTGACTATTGAATGTGGTGCTTACTTGGAGATTTTAAGTCTCTTCTTCTTAGCCCTCCAAACTAACTCCATCCAGGCAAAAAAAACCCAAACCAACAATAAAAAAAAACCCCAACAAACCAACTGATTGCAGTGAAGGACAACCAGAAATGCAGTTGCTGAAATGCATTCTCAGATTGGCCATTACAAATAAGTGCTATTCCCTCAAGGTTACTAGTAAGTAGCTCTTAGCTGGTTTCAAACAGATGACTCAGAGGCAGAATGCAAGCCTGTCCTTCCTACTGTTATAAGTTATTGTCTCTCCTCTCTGTTTTCAAGAGCTTTACAGTCTAGCAATACAGCAGATGCTAATATACTACCACAGCCTTTCTAATTGCTTCCTAATGTCTTTTTCTTGTGGTGTGTATTTACGGTCCAAATATCCACAATTATTGTGATCGGATTATGTCTACAAACCACCAATTACTGGCTGGCTACAGATGCATCATCACAACGCTGTTTCTGTATGGGAAGGTTACAGTTTTGTAACCTGCAAAAAAAAAAACTTAAGACTTTCCTCATTTATCATCTCATCAATGTTTCCTGGCCTTTTTTAACTGAAGAAATACCTGTCCTTGTGCCTGGGAGCAGAAGAGGGGTAATAAACCATATTGTACAGTATTGCTACAATGGCTTTAATCTACAACTTATTAAAAACTAGACTACAGCCTGAATATTGACTTACTTGCATCCTCCTTTCCCTTTGTATGCTTCCATGCATGCAGAGAAACAGATATGCCTCAGCTTTTGTTTCAAGCAGCTTCACAAGTAGTTTCACAGAGTTTCTTTCCCAATGCCTTACAGATAACCAGTAGTAGATGGATCATGGCTTTATAGCTTTTAATGCTTTAGAAGTCACTAACATAATGTGGGCAAAAACAGACTAACACTGTAAAATATGTTTGTGGTAGATGGCAAAACACAGGGTGATGATACAAGCAGGAACCCCAGAAAAGAATGGTGGAACGGAGTACTTATACCAGGGGGCAGCGTTAGGCTACATAAGAAATACAGTCAAATATCTCAAAATGTCTGAATTTTCCCTGGAGGACAATGCCAAATGGAAAGATGCATTTTGGTTCAGATCACAGTGTGGTTTTATTTCTACCTCCATGACCGCAATCTCCATTTGTTTCAACTGACTATTTTGGGAATTCCTTTGTTTAATTTCCATTTCAGTTTTTAAAGCACGTTCTTACTTTTGTTTTTTCTGAAACAGGGAGCAGGGAGCTCTTTTCAGTATTTGTTGATCTGATCATAGGCACAATCCCACCTGTTTCTTACAAAGGATGGTACAAACAGAAAACTTCATATAGATTTAGAGACGGGAAAATTCAGACATATAGTGCCTAGTACAGGTTCTCCTCTGATGCAGACCCCAGCAGTCAGATGAGAAGAGCAGGATCGTTGTCTGCATGTGTACAAAGCATGGGAAGAAAAGCATATTCCTAGTGGGAGACTAAGAAAGGTCCCACCTCCGTCTATGTCTTGCATTAAGTCTACAATTTTTCTGCTGGTGTGAATCTCACCGGAGTTTTAAGAGACATAGCAACTCTACAATTCTACACTACAGGTGCCAATTTTGAAATAAATGCATTGCTGACCTCCAAGCACACCAAAGCTGTTGGTTTCTGCAGTTTGTATGAGCAAGTTTCAGAACAAGACTATTTGGGATTTTTACCCTGATATTTTCTCATGATGCAAAGCCATAATACCTATGAGGAACATTGCTGTTTCCATTAAAAATCAGTCCTGTCTACAAATTATATTAATTTGTAAAACTTTTGACCACAAGATAATCTAACCCATTCTGGTCTTACTTGATCTTCATCGCAATGACACTGAAATCACTTTTCACTCAAGAAAGGACTTGTGAAATAATATACCATGCCATCTAGTTCTTAATTTTTTTTAATTTATTGTTCAACCTGGGAATTAAACAAGCTTGCCTTCTGCAAGTGAGGAACTTCCAACAAGGTGCTCCATGTGATTGACAGCTTTTAGAACCACAAGTTGGATGAAATCAAATATGCAAGCAAAACAAATCTTTCAGCGGAAGATGTCATGAAGAGAGGTGCAATGTCTATGTGAAGAAAGGGAGTGAAATAAAAATAAATTAGCAAACAATTAAGAGATTTTAGAGCTCAGATGGAATTTTTAAAAGAAAACAGTTATTTTTTTACTATTTTGTTTTTCAAAAAGATTTAGTTTATTATTTTCTCACAACATGAATAAAAACCCATTTAAAAGCTGAGATAAATTCAACACTAACATTGCTCCCCTGCTCAAAAAATGTCACAAAGAAAGAACTTCCCCATGGATTACTGTGTGAGGTAGCCAATTCCAACAGCTTCTCCTGCAGCTGATACTTCTGTGTATAGATTGCAGCAGTGCTTGTTGTTCGGCTCTTTTTATCTCAATAATGTTTTTAATTTTAGGCATTTCAGAGGACATGGTGCCTATTTTTATCTTCTTTAGTATTACATCTTCATCTAAAAGTTTTAACAAAAGCATTTTGGTAGAATCTGCCTTTCTTGGCCTAGTGATACTTTCATAAAATATAGTTTGCAAAAAGAAATATATAATTTGTGTTGGAAAGGCAAAAAATTGTATACTTGACTTTTAGAAAATAATACAAAAAATACTGACAGATTTTGACAATGAAAATACTGGATTCTCCAAGGGAAAAAAAGAAAGAACATTAATTTTCTTCAATTAATTTTCTTCTTCTACCAACAAAAGACTATGTTATGGGTCAGTATAATCACTGAGAAGGAAGCGGATAGGATGGGACTTTTGAAGAAAGCTTCAAATTTACAATGATTCTGTCTGTTTACATATCTTCACCACACTATTTCTAAGATGATCTTTATTTTCAGGACATCTGCCAGCTGATCTGAGTTGCGTTCATGAAATACACAAAAGGGATTCAGGCCAAGTGTTCACAAAACACTCAGGGAAATAATTACCACTGAGTATTCAGGCCTTGGGCAGCACCATTTCAGAGGCTTGTTCTTATTCACCCAATTGATTCATGATTTAATTTCAGTCTTAAGGACAGTCTTAAAACTTATCAAGATTTCCCTAGAGGATATGCCTAAAGGTCAGCTGGTGTTGCAAGAACCACTGAGGACTTTCTTACTGAAGGAGAACCAGCAATAGACGCTTGAATGAATAAGCCACCCCTAGGACATGTTTCTCTCTCTAGGTCAGGCTTAGAAGTCCTGAAAGGCGATGCTGGGAACAGCTAAGCCCAGAAGCATTGGATGCTGTGTGCCAGAGGCAGCCAGGAGTTGCAGGAAAGGGGAGATGCTGTGGCTTCTCTGCTGTCTTTATGGCAGTCTCTTTCCTCTGACTGCAACCCTCCTTTTCTTTTGTCTCACTCTTTCCTGCATGGATTTTCATCAATGTCAAGTTGATAATTGTGTCTGCTAAGACGTAACCTCTTGGCAAGAAGTCAAGATTTCAGTGTGACATCATAAATAATTGAAAAATGTGAGGATTTGGAGCAGTGGAGACTGTGGTGAGGGCCCAAGAGTGCCAATTTGCTTAAAAAGTTTGCATTGAAGAATTGCATTTTGCAATGAGTGGTGTTTCTTTTCTCCTTGTCAGACATAATTTTTCCTTGATGTGGACTATAATACCAGTTTTGCTTTTTGCTCCCTTCTGGACATTAAGCTGTGGGGCCCTCAATTGGACAGCAATAGATTTTACTCTTTTGGGGGGAAGAATAAATCAGAAGAGCTTGAAAGAATTAACCTGTATCCTGAAGCTACAGCTTGTTTACCACTATAGTTTTCAGAGGCATTCTCAGCACAACAAAGGAGTATCCTCTCAGAACCAGACACAGCCCTCCTGCCCTGCATTTGCATGGCACATAACACTATGGGAGTCCTTGTTCAGGACTCTGCAGCATCACTGCAAGAAAGGTAAGCACAAGGGTAAGTAACCCCATGTACAGAAACCATAGCTAGGATGAACTCATGACTGTTAATGTAAACCACAACCATTTACCTAGTCTCATAATTGACATGCCATGCAAGCTGCATGAAGGTAGCCGGTCCCCCATGTACCATTCAAGACTGCTGCCTGCCTGCCTGTCTGTCTGTCAGATTGGAGGGTCCAGCCATCGCACACACCCCTGAGGACTGCCATCCACTCTTTTGTCATCACTGGAGTGGTTAGCAATCCTGACATGAAACCTTTCAGCAACAGATTTCAACAAGGCAAGTAGAAGTGAAAAGCAGCTGCAAACGGTATAAAAGGTGTTGGGCATCACTTACTTGTCTTTCTTAAAAATAACTGTCTAAAAACCCTGTTCATAACGCATCATCACCAACACTCTAAATATGTGGGCTTTTAAAACCAAAGCATACTTCACCATTTTGTCATGTCCCTAGCATAGGATTATCCAGAAATCACCTAAAAAGAGATGGTTCCATTACATATGTGACAATATGACAATGTCCATAAAGAAAGTTTTTCTTATGTGTATATTGACAACTGAGATGTGACCTGTAAACTCCAGCAAGGTTAAGTCCTCCCTAGTAATTCAAAGCAAATCAGAAAACCTAGTTTAAGACAATCAAAGTTCTTTTATTCTTTAATAAAAAAGGAAAATAGGCATGAATCCCTGGTCTGTCTATTTCAGGAAGATTCTGGGGATTTGGCTACATCATGCATACATAGCAATCTTACTTATTAAGTAATTTCAAATCAAGCTTATACTTAAATCTACTACAGAGGAAGAGATTAAAGGAGAGAGGCAGCAATTTTTCTATATCATCACATTTTCTTCACAAAATAATTTGGAATCAGTTCCAGAATATCAGTTGTTTTGGACTAATAAGGGCTGCAACATACATTCAAGACCTGAGTGAACAACCTACTTTTCTTTCTTTTTCCTTTTTTTTCCTTTTTTTTTTGCTTTTCTTTTTTAAACATAATATGGGGGGAAAAAAAAGACCTTGTACTTGATTCAATAACCTTAAAGAAGAAAGACTTACTATACAGGTAAAATTAACCAGATTTAAAATAAACAAAGTCAATATGCTTGAAATCCAGCTACTGGATGCAGAGTGAATAAAGTAGTGAGAAACAAAGATTGGTTCTTATACTTAATCATTTATTCACATTCACTTCAGCGTTTCTGTTCACGGGTCAATAGCAATGGTGCTCAGAAAGATACAAGCCTTTTAACCTCATCAACTAAATGAAGCAATAAAATCAGGATGTTTGTTATTGATTATTATTTTCAGAATAAATTTCAGAATTCTTCTCTCTGAAACTACATACCAGTGTTGAGTTACATAGAAAAACAATTTATCAAGCACTTCAAAACAATATTTATGGAGTAATAACTCATTGGCCCTCTGTCTGCTAATTCAGCTTTGCACCAATAGTTCCATCCAAGACTTACACCATTAGTTCTCACCTCTGAGCAGTATCAACCTTGTTCCTACTTTTTCCTATTTCAAGGGGCAACATGCTTATCAGCAGACCTTACAGGGGACCAGTGGAAATTAAATTTCAAATATACTGAAGAAGCCTGAATTCTGGGAGCTTGCACACAGTATGGCATAATGAACCTGAGACATGACGGGTCATTGTTCACAAAGTGCAAAGGCAATTAAAAAAATCAAAAAACATCTGGAGATTAATCCTAGGCACCTCTGCATAGGATTGCATGCAGGGACAAGTTTGCTCTTATATCCCTTGAGTATAGAGCAGTTGTTTTGCATTCATGTCACAATGAACTCAGCTATTCCTGAATTTGATGTGAGGAAAACCTTCCGTCAAGTACCTGAAAGATTACTGAAAAGACCTTTCCCAACAACTGCCCTTTTGTAAGAAGCAGCAGTGAGGAAGCATTTTTGTTTTCCCACCTGCAGGACAGCAGGGGGTGGAAAGGATGCTTCCCATCCTGCGAACAGAAACAGCGTTAAAGCACTCAACAGGTTTCAGAAATGAGCAAGTCTTAAATTCTGTATAGCCACATCAGGTTTTACCAACCTTAGTAGGCACAGAACAGTGAAAATACTAGACAAAAACTTAATGTATTGCGTGCAGGTCATCCTGAGACTTCTTTTTTGCAAAAGATCTCCCCCTAAAACCAGAAAAAAACCCACTAGTGCTCTGTATATGTTGAAAAATATAAAATAAGTTTGTAAGGATATATATCTCTCCAGTTCTGATTCCTGTTTGCAAACCCTTTGACAAAGAAGAGTTATTCGAAGACTGGTACTTCACAACTGCTTTTCCTTTATTTTGTTGCCAGAAATGAATGCCTGAAGCCAGTTGCATCAGAATCTGAAAGCCCAGTAAGCATGCTGCTCCTTAGCAGACTCTGGCACATGCTCACATTTATCTAAATTTGCCAGTGTCCATTATCTGATAAGCTTAGGTGTTTTCTTACTTAGACTAAGATCCCAAGTTGGTAAGAGGGCACATACAGAGTCCTACATAACTAGCAGCAGGACAAGAGCCTATTTCTGTAGAAATTCTGGCAGCAAACATGACTTGCATTCACAGAACAAGTTGAAGAATGAATTATCCAACAGAAATGTAAAGCTTATTTGCTCATTGGCTCATTTTAAGCTAAAGGGAACAAAGTGCTTTGATGCAAACAGGAGGAATGTACCTTAAAAAATCATTGCTACGTCTCAGGAAGTACAAGTGTCATACAGCTCACACTGCACATACCTTATTGTGAGCCAGCTGTGTTCTCTTACCATCTCACACTTGGTAACAGCCCACTCTCTGAGGAGATGCTGCTGTCAGTGTTGATGGTTGCAAAATACTCCAGAGCAATTTATAAAAGCATGATGTCAGGTGACCTTCACTTCTGTGAATAAAATGATCAAATCTGATAATATGGCATTCTCCCCTGAGGTGACCCATAAGTCTTTTACACTCTTTTTCCCATTGAGTCTTTTACAGTGGTTTAATTTTTTCTCTGTACTAAAGGAAGTTCAAGGTTCTTGCTCCCTGGGAAAAAAGACAACATTTAGGCTCTAACCAATTGACAATCAGATAAAAATTCCTCCTGAATTTTAAGAGAGCCTTAATTCAACTGTCTTTACAGTTCAGGGTCCCATTCATTCTCTGTGACATAAATAAAAAGGAACTAAAACAATTTTAGGCCTTATAATTATCATGAAGCAGTTGGAATACTAGACTACACCCTAGAGATTTAAAAAACTATTAAAATCTTCACATTTCTAAACTTCATTTGTGTTTTCTTAATCTCCCAATGGCTTAAAACTGATTTCATGATGTTTTGGCAATTTGATCCATGTCTGAAGCTTTGAAATTTGACAACATTGGGAAAAAATAGCAGGACTGGATTCAAATCAGGTCAGCACCACGCTGATGCCCAAAATCAGGCCTTTTTACTATCCACTTTCAACAATGCGCAGGGTGCAGCTTTTCATCATCACCCTAATCTTCACTCCTTTTTCTATTGCAGGCTTTTTTCCAGTTTTTGTTAACAGGGCTATTGTATCTTCTTTAGCGCCGACAATCCCAATTCCTTTGGTCGCCATCCTCATTCTCTCTCTGAACTTCTGTCTGCAGCCCTCTCTCAGCAGCTATGCTATTTCTACTGCTCACCAGCTGGTAGGCAATTGCATTTTAGCATTTCCTCTATGTGTAACATATTGCTGAGAGATATATTTCATGCATTAGAACCTCCCTCTCCCAGGGTGTGCCACAGGTGCAAAGGTTACTAGTTCCTCTGTAGGAGTGAAAAAAGACTGAAAATGCTGCAGGCCTCTCTTGTACTGCCAGGCTGTGTGACTGCAACTTATTGATTTGCTAAAATGTGCCACTGCAAATACACAAGGTCATCCCTACTTCATCTCTCTGCACCCCTCCCAGTAATGCAGGCCATCACCTACATATACTGAGCCCTGAGAAAAACACCTATTCATTGGTGCCCAGGAAGAAAAGAGCTGCCAGATGCCACCAGTCTTACTCATCCCCCCGTCTTTGACTGCAGCACATGCTAGAGCAGAGTGGCAAAGCACAGCTTTTCTGTGTACAAAGGATGCATCTGGAGCGATCCACGATCTGTAAGAAAACCCAGCATAGGCATTCAGACCCTCTATTTGTGTTTTCCTTAGTGAGAAAACGGCTTCAAGTAAGGGGATGTTATTCCAAAGCAATGGTACTAAGAATAGCATGTGGTAGAAGAAAAGTGGGCAGTATTTTAGCAAAAGCTGGAGAAGACTAATCTATCCATGGACTAGAAACTTTGCGCCTTGCAGCAGCTTTGCAGAACATACCAAAAGACCACAGAGTATCTAAACTGCATAGAAGTAACTTAAGGATAAATGGGAGCTTGATTTTGGTTTAAAAAACCACAAACTCAAGACCCAACACAAAATGTTGGATCAATTGTACCTCCAGCCTCAAGGGATGCAGGATGGAGGAAGTGAAAGGAGTCTAACACAGACAGTGCTAGACTCTTCGTTGCTCTGAACTTTTCTTGATAATTCAATTCCGTGCAAAATGAGGGGAAATGTTCTTGTGTTGTGTGACTGTTTTGCAGTGGCAGAAATAGCTTCAGGGCACAGAGTAGTAAGTAAAGCAGTTTGCAAGGCAAATAGTCTCTCTTTCCTTTCTGAGGTACAGGATGTGAGGCAGATTTGTCTGCAACCAGCTATCCCTGGCTCAGAGGAAATCTGAAGCTCGAATTCTGCTTTTGGTCTGAACAAGAGCAAAGTTTTAGAAATTTCCTTTAATATGGAAGTGTTAGAATTAAAACTGCTCTAAAAAATTCCGCAGTCCCCAAGACTTTAGGAGCTTCTTTTTTCAGTTTATACATTTTCTAAGATAACAGCAAAAGAGGGAAATAGACCTTTGCACCTGAAGGCCCTTAATTCCCCGGTGCTGCTAGGTTATTACCATGGATTCCTTTGAATCTTGTCAGATAACAGCACAGGAGATGGAGACCCTGCACTTCATGGGGCGAAGGTTCAAGACACAGACTTCAGGTGTTCAGGAAATGTGCACTGATCTGAAGACAACCCAAGGAGAGCAACACGCAGTGATTTTTCCAGCCACATTCAGCTCTATCGCTTTCTGAATATCTCTTACTAGGAGCTCAATTTTACAGAAACTTAATCTCCAGTAGCTTCCTGCTTTTTAAAATCTCCTGATAAGCTCTCTATTTGTTCTATAGCTTATTGCAATGTTCCTTAGTTTTTTATATAATGTAGAGTTTTAGAGTAAAAGCAGTTTTCAGATTATCTTCCTGCCATGCTTTGTATTTTACTATGGAGTATTTAATTTCTATTCAGCTTTTCTAGACACTGGAGACAAATAGCTCCAAGAAACAGCTGCAAGGAAAGTGTTATTTTGTTGAGAATGGATTATTTCCTGAATAGGTAACCCTAATTTAATCTATTTGTTTTAATACAGGTCACATGAAAAACCTTTTTGAAAAGGTTTTCATTTGCATACTTTCAGAAAAATGTTTTCTCCACTAATTTTTTTCTTTCTAAGGAAGGTTTGGCTCCTTGCAATTGTTTTAATTTGTTTTCTCTGTGCCCAGGTGAAAAAATCATTCTAATAAATGCATTAAGGGGGGGGGGGGGGGGGGGGGGGGAGAGAAAAATATCATCTTTCTCTATGATCAGTGTGACTTTCACTGAGGATTGTAAACACAGATGCAGTTATATCAGGCCAGTGTTTTAAAAAGACAGGTGTTGACAAACATCCTTCTCTAGGGAAGAACATGGTCTAAGTAGACTTTATAAGCTCAAGAGTAAAGCAATGCAGACATCCAAGCCCACTGTTTGTGGACACAGGAACAAGAAAAAAAAATCACTGTTGTATATCACTGTTCAGGATTTAGGTATAATGGGTTTTGAAAGACCCGCTCCTTCTCCACCCCTACTATTGTAAACTGAAAAGCAAATCTAACAAGAGGTCAAAACAAATTTTTACTTTGTTTGGCAGTAATTTCACACATAGTTTGAAGCTAAGCAAGTGCTCACAGTGCTCAGTCAAGGCCCAGACATCACTGTCCAGCACTACACCCTGCATTAAATAGCCACGGCATTTTGACTGAAGTGAATGCATCCTCATTACACTAAGTCTGGTGATTTCTAATTGAGCCTTTCTGGCCTCACAACACAGGAGAGTCTCTGTCTACTTTCACTGCTGCAAAAAACAAGTTTGGAAAGCAAAACATTCACCATGGTGATGGTGTTCCAACAGAAAAGGCTACAGAGCCAATATAGCACTGGCATCTCATGGCATTAAAGGAATCTATCAGGTTCAATTCTTCTGGCAGATGGTGCCAATTTGGAACAGCAGTGTGGAAATAAATATTCTTTCCTGCCTCCAGCTTAATAAATGTTGTAGGGTGAGGAAACAAATATCTCTTTATCACAGCCTGAGCTAGATTCTTCTTCCTCATTTCTTCACACAGCAGAAAAACAGAGTTTTAAAAAAGCACATTTAGAAATCTTCTGGAAAGAATTATCTTCACCTTTCAACTTTCCTTCTCTACTCCCTAAGCAGATTGAATAGCTGCAGTAATCACTGAATTACAGTCGCCACAGTTCAGACAAATACAGCAGGGGAACACACAGCCACTGACTGCACTGAGACACAGCAGCAGGGTGAAGCTATATCCCAGTGGGATAAGAGCTTGTCAAAGGGGCGGCAGTGCCACAAGCCTTACCTTGGCAAGTGCCCTCACACACAGCCCCTTTCTGCAACAGGGAACCAGCAGCCAGGTGCACTACTGCCAGCAAGACCCCGTACCCAGGGGGCTGCCTTTAGTGCCGAGAGCCCCTGTTGGGCAGCAGCCCTGCCTGCCTGTACAGCCACCCAGCACAGCAGCAGGCAGAGGAGTCCCCAAAGCATTGGCTGCAGGGAGCGGGAAGAGGAGGGACCATTCCCTCTCCAGAGGATAGTGCCTGGAGAAGGTAAGGCTGGTTGTGTTATGCTTTGCCAGGACTTCCCTGCTCACCACGGGAGGTGGGGTACCAACAGGGAGGAAGATCTTCCTTGTAGCCAGTAATGCAATACTCAGGACAGGGGAAATCCTTGTGAAAAACGCATTTGGCCCTTTTCACAAAAAACGGTGTGCACAGAAAAGGGATCCTACGAGCACAGGCCTGACAGGGCGTGGCTGAGCCCACAGGACCCAAATTTTCTTCTGACTTTGCACACATGATCCTCAGCAGAGATTTTTGGATGGTTTAAGGCTTAAGTATCTGCACTTACTCTCACGATTTCAGTTTGAGTCTTCCATTTACACAGCTGGCACAGACGGATATTGTCTGGCTATTGTTTTTGAGGAACACAAGGAAGAAAATATTTCAGCACTGAAGTGCCACTGAAGTGCCACTTCAAAAAAGTAATTTCAGCTGCAACTTTCTTATAAATGAATAAATAAATATTTGAAGAGGTGTCCTTTAACTACTAGGACTGGCCTTCAGAAACTGGGGACCCCGAGACCAGGGCAAAAGTCTGGAGCAAGGAAGACACTTGTCTAATGGAAGAAGATCAGCTTAGAGAATACTTAAGCAAACTGGACATATATAAGACCATGGGGCCTGATGGGATATGCCCCTCTTCTCTGCCAGAAGAGCTGCTTTGATGTCATTGTGAGGTCATGCTTGATAATCTTTGATTGATCATGGCAACTGGGAGAAGTGCTGGAGAACTGAGGAAAGCAAATAGCACTCCTATCTTCAAAAAGGGCAACAAGAAGGACCCTAGGAATTACAGACCAGCCAGCCTCACTTCAGTCCCTGGGAAGGTGAAGAAGCAGCTAATCTTAGACACCATTTCCAGCCACACAAAGAACAAGAATGTGATCAGCAGTAGTCAGCATGATGCCACAAATAGGAAGTCCCATTCAACCAACATGATAACCTTCTAGAATGAAGTGATTGGCTTGATAGATGAAGGAAGAGCAGTGGATATTGTCTACCTAGACTTCAGTAAGGCTTTTGACCATGTGTCCCATCAGATCTTCGGAGAGAGGTTGTTGAAGTATTGTCTAGATGAGCCTACTCACATTTTGAGTCTGTGAAAACACATACATTCCAAACATGGTGGTGTAGGACTGAACCTGTCCTGCTGAACCAAAAGACAAGTTGGCAGGAAGTTCTCTAATAGATTTGGTGCACATTATCAGACTAACAACATCCTCCTTCAAAGATGTGAAACATCCTCTTCCATCTACAGGAAAAGCAGGGAAGTCAGGCTAAAGCAGGGCTGTTACTGGGGCAGGTCACTAGAACATCAGTGCTGACCCTTCTCTCTGCTACTGCAGCTCCGTGTGATTCCTGTTGATTCGCCATACCCCTGCATCTTGTCCTCATCCTCCCCCCCATTAAACGCTACCTGCTGTGTCTTTGGGTTCGAAGTATCTCACACAATCCCTGTGCAGCTCCAAAGCACAACTGAGTGTGCAGCTACTGTCATAACATAGAAGCTGGTGAGTATGAGTGTAACCATGGAAGAGGAAAAAAGGAGAAGAAAACAAAATAATGGAAAAACAGGCAAAAAGGCCAGGGGCTTGCTCTACCATCAAAACAAGCAGGAATGCATAAACATACAAAAAATTAGAACTGACAAGATAATAGAGGTCCTTGTATAAAAGAAGCATATACAGACGTACTTTGGGTTTTAAATAAATGCAAAGTAAATATTATTTCTCAAACCATCCAGAATGTTAATTGAGAAATGTGTGTCTTTCCAGGTAAGCTTGTATTTTATAAATAGAGGCACGTCTCTTTGAGGTTGTGTTCCTTGGAGGGTGAGGCAGGTGGGTTTGTGCTAACTGTAGGAAAACGGGGAAAAGACTCTGTCGTCACATATCTCCTCCCTCTGTTTGGTCTGCTGGCCAGGTCAGAGCCTGATCTCTGTAGGAGAAAACCAACTTCCCTTTCTATGAAATTACTACTTTAATGCTACTGTAATACAAGAAACATCTTAAAGATGACAAAGGAGGACTTCACTTACCCTACACTTTTAACCACACAGGCACACTTATGCACCTTATTATCGCCTTTGTGAAATCTATGGGAGGCACATGCAAGGAATAGACTGTAGGTTCACAGCTGGAGAAATTCACTGCTCTTCTGTGATATTCCCTATGCGTTACTGAAACACATTAGACTGACACCTCACCCCAGGGTCTTGAACCAGACAACTTTCTCTTTCACATCAAGCCACTTAAAATAGTATCATAACTCTCCTGCTGGAAGGTACTTTTCCCCATATACAACCATGTTAATACTTAAGCAGAAGAAAAACAGTTCCATCAGCTCTGCAGAATGCAATTCACTGGCCGCCTCAAGCTGCAAGATCCCCAAATGATAACACACAGCAACACTCTTTCTCACTAGCTCTTTGGCTGGTCTCACCATGCTGTGCCAGAGATTCAGTGAAATCTTCTTCCACTCCTTTAGAAGGCCAGGGCACACTTACTGTCTTTTTTTTTTCCCCACTAAATTTGCAGCAGACAAGTTGCAGAGATCTTCTTCACTGGCTAGAGTTTTCAGCTGATGCTTTCGGACTCTGAAAACCAGATCAAGTGCAACAGGAGGCGTGACTTCTGTTTGAGTCGGGATGCTACCACCACATGGGCTCTACCAGATCTATATTTTATGCAGACCAGAGGAAAGTGCCGGAGATCCCTATTTAGTTGCCAGCTTTGAGACAATTGGGTTGCCATAGCTAGAAATCCCAGGTATGAGCCACATAGCCTACACTGCATTCTAGCAGTATATTTTTATAATTAAATAGAGTAATGGTTGACTTTTCTAGTATTAACACACAGCAACAGAAGGATTTTCAATAAAAAATGAAAGCCTTTTCTCAAAATTACACTTTAATACTTTTAGCACCTTAAACACATATTTTTTATAAAAGTACTTTTGATAATGAATAAAAATGGAGATAGAACTGATTAAATCCTCCTTCACTCCCTAAGCAACCAAATACAATCAGTATTTGTAAAGGAAAGCTTGAGGCTCTGAACTGGGTTCTGAACTGGGGCTTTACAGAGTTGCTGGGGAAAACATCCTGAAAACCTTACCTCTTAACTGCAAATAATTTTTGCACCAGAAACATCTAATAATGACATTACTGCTTACAGAGGTGTAGCACGACTGGTAATCTTATAGTATCATCATTATCATTATAGTATCATCACGCAGCAATAAGTGCCCAGCACTAATTCAGATATTCTGTCTTCAAATCACCCTCTTCCTAAGCTCAGAAACATGCTTGAGAGAACTCCAGCAGTCCCCAGCTGCCCACATACCCGCTGCAAGAGTCACGAATCAAACGGATATTGGCAACACCTGAAACTTGTCAGCAATCAGGCCAGGATGAGAGAGATGTGCTTGTTCATTCTGAGGCCATCATTTTCTGCCAGGTTTCTTGAGGTCTGCCTTTGCAGTCACCCTCTGAAAAGCCCCAGGAATCCACACAGTGTGAGAGTAGTACAGTCTGAGTTTTTCTTTCTAGCTGTGTGATCATGAGAACAAGCTGGAACAGCTGCTGTCAATCATCTCTAGCTTGCATAAGGGAGACTCTAGTAGAACTAAACTACTAAGCTAACCTCTTTATTTCCTTGACCTCTCTCTTGTATTTTGAACTGTTCCCTAGTAGGATTATTAGCCGAAAAATCCTGGACATTCCCAGCATTTTCCCAGTTGATGATTTTTGGATAAGTTATACTATGTATCTACAGCATTGAATCACAATCTAATGTTTCTTGTAGAGTACATGTTTGTTAGATATTTCAAAAAGTAAAGAGTAGAGTTCCACTGGCTTAAAAAGCTTGAAGAAAAAGAAAGGAGGACAAGTTTAAAAATATAAAGCCACAGATGGGGCATCTGACCCTCAAAAATATCTGAAGTCTATTACAAACCTGGCAGACAGTCATGTGATGTCTAAACTAAAATGCTGGGAGCAACCTGGGTGTAAAGTAATTAAGTACATTGATAGGCAGGACTAGGTCCACAGATGTGTAAATGGTAAGACTCTTGGCTAGTACAAACAGCACAGTCTGAGTGACTTTTCTGCACATGGAGTCATTTGGTGATTGTTTACAAACCTCATGTGAGAAGCCTTAACTAACATATGCGGTAACACCCAGGAAATCCATACCCAGGGAGTTGGATTTATTTTACAATTAAAAAGCTGATGACATTTAAGGTCATTTAATTCATAGAAACTCCATGTGTAAATTAAGCAATGTTAGGCAGACTATGCCATCTGGTGCGTATCCCCAGTCACCACAAACTCATTAACCCCACAATTAACTTGTAACAGGAGAAGCAGAAAAAAGGTCAGAGTGCAAGTTTGTGAATGTGAAAATAGGAAAAACAGCCAGCTACAGAAGAAACCATAGCCCCATTGCAATCAACAATTCAAGCTGTAAACCCAAACAGTACCTGTTAGAATATTATTTTCATTTCTAATTTCATAACTTGCTGCATCGTCATGGGAGCTCTGGCACTGGTGACTGTCGTGTAGCGTGCTAATGGTGTTATTTTATCAGCAAGCTATTAAGGTATCACAATGGCAGATGGGATATTAAATAAATTGCTTAAAGGACACATTCTTTAAGCTGCAGTATTGTTATTATAAAATATTTCTATATATAAGAGCTGTATAACATTATTTCTGCATTAAAGTTATATAAAGACTACAGGTATTCTCATTCTTTTAATGGAAAATGATGCATGCTGCAGCTGCAAGCCTTAAAAATAGTAGCAGCAACTAAAAAAATTAATTACAGTTGTTACAAGGCAACTGAAAAAGGTGCTTTAGGAAAGTTATTTTGTTTGGTTTACTTTTCATATCCTTATGGCTGAACTGATGTTTGTCCACTGTAAATCACTGAAGCTCCACTGATTTGGGGAAATTTGAAAAATGCAGCAGAAGCAGGATAACTGCATGTTTGTCTTATTTTCATAGTTCTTCCTGTGATTGTGTAGCTGGATACTATTAAGCAGACCAGCAGGCCTTCTTAGACATTAGTTTGGACAAACTACAGCCATTCTTATATCTGTTGCAAAACTATAGTGGTTTGTACTATAGTACTATAAACAAGGTAGAGGTACTCTTATTTTCCTGCTATCTTCATAATAATATCATGATCTCCGTGAAATTAAATACTTGCTACTTATACTAACCACTATTTTTTTGTGAAGAGACAATAAGTGTCATAGAAGCTATTGGGGTACACTGTTGGAGTAAACTTACTTGAGATAATTGATTTTTTTAGTTATGACTTAACAGCTTTTAGAAGTTTTCTTTGAAAAATCTCGGGTGGGATTTAGAGCATAGTAATTTTATGAAGCTGGACATGAAAGTGGCAATCAAATCTCCAGGACAGGCTTCTCAAAACTATGACTTTCCATCTTAAATGGCAATACTATCTATAGTATTAAAAGCCTTATAACAGCTGATACACTTTTAAATGTGTTTCAGTCTTCAGGAATACAGTGGTAGTCATAAATGTTTTGAATGCACATACAGTAGTCACATCCAAGGACATGTTCTGTAACCTCTTGGTCACTGTCTCTGAACAAGGCTTTGTGCCCTCAGAGACAGCTTTATCTGCCGGCTACACTGAACACTGGGACTCTTACAAAGCTTCAAGAGTTTTTGGTTCATTTCTTTGTGAGGGCTTCACTTCTGCATTAGTCACAGCTTCATGTTATTATTTGTAAACAGCTGGCATTAGGAGTGCTGTTTGTACCCACCCTTTGAAACTGAAGCAAACTTCTTTTAAAACTTGGCTTAAACATCCAATGGTTGCTGTACCCTTTATTACAGCTACATTTCATTCCAGCTGGGGAAGACGTTTAGAGGTGGATTCAAAGACTGATACTTGTCATACAGAGCCTAGTCCCCACAACACTGGCCCACCTCTGCCAATGGAGGTGGTCTAGAGGTGGGGAAGTTCAGGCAGCAGGACTCTGCCTGGTATGCACAGACCCCGCTAGAGACCTCACACCTCAGGAGGTTTCCCAAGCAAGACCCACAGTGCAATTTACAGTGGCCATTAGCAGAGACAAAGGAAAATACTGGTAGGCCTAACTCTGAAACAATTCACCATAACCTGCCTTTCCTTTGGACTGAGTACAAAAGAAAATATAGTAGCATAAAAAGAAAACCTAGTGCTCTGGCACTCTTATTTTTGGCTGGGCTCTTGAGCAGTGACAGATAAATAAGTAAAAAATCATATGGTTGCAGCTGGAGGAACTAATCCAATGTTGTAACTCTCAAGAGTTTTTACGCTATTAATTTCCATGTACCCACAGGACTATAATAATGGCCACATCATGATGGACTCAGGACTGACTTATGTCCTGCTCTCCCTGCACTTATATTGTGCATACTTAGTTCATCCAGATGACAGGTCAGACCATCAGAGGCTAAGCCCGCCTGTCCCCTTGACTCTGAGGAGCCCTGGCTGCTATGTCAGGTACCCAGAGCTGAACATATGTCCCTTTTCCCTGTCTGTCTGAGGAGTGACTAAGTTTAGTGAAACGAGGAAATATCACACTTCCCACAGAGCTGAATGACAGGAGGATCCAACCCTTTATTTGCACCAGATTGCGATAAGCTTTGAGGCAGCATCTTGGTAATAAATGTTAGAAGTATTGCCAAGACACAGTGCCTGTGGACCAGGAATTAGAGAAAACAAGGCATGGAAAAAGTGACAACGTGTGAAGGGTTGCCAGGATGCCTCTGGTTCGACATGTGTCTCCATTAGATTGAAGTAGAGTTTGAACTCACTTTGAAATCAAGTGAGAAATCTTCCCCAGAACTGGCAGTGTGGAACACCCATACCCCGTGCACACTGCGGGGTTCTGAACAGGGAAAACCTTGAGGCAACAGGTCTGATCCCCTTTGGTTGGTCTGCAGAGGCCATGAAATAAAAATTAAATCAGCAGACCTAATTTGGCCATCAGGTCAGCGTACCTGGCCTTGAAATGCTGCATGATTTATGGTGTAAAGGTGTCAACTTTACAGCAATTTAGCTCTGAAGCAAAATGGTGACTGCAGCTTTTCTGAGTGGAATACGACAGTAGTCAGTTCTTCATACTCAACTGATTTTACCACTGCATACTCAAACACCCTTTTTTCCTCTTTTCCTTCATTCCTCTCCTGACCATCTCTTCTCCTAAACAGTGTCCCTGTGCAAGAAACTGAAGATGCTTAACTTTGAATTCACATGCCAACAACACAGCAGTATCTGAAACCAAGAGAATAATCAGAAACTGAGATGCAAAGAAAGATAAATTTATTATAAATACAGCTTCAAATGAGATAAACATACCAATGCCATGTTAATTTTCTATCTAGAAAAAATGAATGCAGACAAAATTTGCACTTACTGTCAGCGAAATTTCACTGCCCTGATAATGCACACATGGGTTAACTGAAGAAAATGGCTAAACGTCACTTAAGTGCTTACAGTTCAACTCAGAACTGTTCAATCCCTATGTTAATTATAATCAAGCCAAAACAAGGCCAGGCACAGCTGGAGTGAGAAAGTATGTTCTAGTAACTGAGTGATTACCCACCAGTAAAGAAACCCTGCCAAGATACCATGCTTATTTCAATTTTGCATGGGCATATTTTATTTTCTTTCTGTAGAGTTACTTCTTCTGTATTTTTTGTTTATGAGACACGAATGTTGTTCTCTGGGACAAAGTACTAAGCAGCTTTATCTCAAACACTGCCATTATTCTGCCATCATGTTTTCTGCTTGTTCCCATGATCTGAAGCATATTATTTAGTCCTAACCAAACTGTGTAAAAGAATTGACTTTGGGACATTTCTCCTTTGAAAACAAGTTCGTATTTTATTTGTCACATGAAATTCAGCGATTTTATACTGTTTCATGGACAGAGTGAGTATGAAGATTAGTATTTTGCTTGAGAAATCTCCTAAATATGTTTAAATTAAGAACAACTACAGAAATATTTGAGGGTACTCTGTGTGTTATCATAACAAAAAATAGTCTCCATTACCATAAAAATATAGCATTTGCTTGCAAAAAAGAACCTCAGAAACATTCTACAGGTAAAAATGAATCCAAGCTCTTAAAAAAATTCCAGCTTATAGGACCTACTTCAGGACTTTTCTGGATGTAATTTTCTCTCTATTTATCTTATGATAGAGAAGAGAGGCTCAAGAGGTGCAGTAGTTCATGTACAAGTAAGACATGGCAAATAAAAATCCAGGGAGATTTGGGATATAAACACTTGTATAAAACTTTTTCCCTACTGCTACTCGGGTGGTGGATCCTTTTCAAAATGGTACATATTCATGCTGATCTCCATCTGCTTGGGGCAACAGCAATATTACTGCATATTCAAAGATGAGGGCAGTAACCATAAGTCATTAACCAAATTACTTTTGAATGCATGTACACCGAACACACACAGGTCCAATTACAATTACACACAGGTAGCAAACCCATCCCTTGCTCTAATTCAGCATTACGCATTAGCAGAAAAAATAGCAGGGGTGGATATCTTATTAGCTTGAAAATAGGTGAAAATAGGTGAAAATAGCTTTTAAAGAATTGGTAGCAGGCAGCTATACATGAAATTGAAATTAATAAACACCTAGAAATAGGTAATGAATTATCTGCAAGCAACTTAACACTTCCACCTTTCAAAAAGGTTACATTTGGTATTCCAGCAGAGCTACACAGAGGCCTGCTGGCACTCAAGTGAAGGAAACATGCTGTCTATTCATAGAATCATAGAATTATAGAATAGTTCGGGATGGAAGGGACCTTTAAAGGTCATCTAGTCCAACCCCCCTGCTGTGACCAGGGATACCTTCAACCAGACCAGGTTGCTCAGAGCCCCATCCAATGTTTCTAGGGATGGGGCATCTACCACCTCTCTGAGCAACCTGTTCCTGTGGTTCACCACCCTCAGCATAAAGAATTGCTTCCTTCTATCTACCCTGAGTCTACCCTCTCTTAGTGTAAACCATCACCCCTAATTCTATCGCAATAGGCCCTACTAAAAAGTCTGTCCCCAT
Source organism: Scolopax mira (assembly GCA_004320125.1). NCBI lineage: Eukaryota > Metazoa > Chordata > Aves > Charadriiformes > Scolopacidae > Scolopax > Scolopax mira. Next base: position 28,396 of record BJBW01001869.1, read on the forward strand.
TTTTCTTATAAGTTCCCTTTAACTATTGAAAAAATGCAATAAGGTCTCCCCAGAGCCTTCTTTCTCTCATTGTCTTTTTTCTATTCCTGCTAGTGATTGTCAGAGAGGTATCTATTTTTCAGAAAGCAAATGTCTGATATGTACTCTGATTGATCAGTTGGTTGACATTGCCTCCAAACATCTAAGGGCCTCTAAGATATCCCTTATGTCACCCAATAAGTCATATGCAAAGAGAAGCAATGAGTGCTCTGCCATGCAGCATGCTGGTGGGACTTTGATCCAGCCTGTTTATGTGCAACAGGGCAAGGGGAGAAAGAACAGAAGCATGCTCCTCTGTAGTAGCAGTAGTTGAGGACAGAAATGGTAGGAACAGTTGCTATGCAAGGTACCGTCCTTATCCCGAGCTCCTTCTGCAGCAAAACTCACTAGAAGGGGCACATCACGACATGGTTTAAGCACAATGAGCCATATGACATGGCAGATGACTCCAGTGCAAGTCTGCACTCAGACCTGCAGTCTGAGACCCTGAGCCCAGAGAAGACACACACTCCATAGAGGCAGCACATCTCCATCTTCTCTCCAGTTCAAAGGATTGTGCCCAACAGGCAGAACTGATAAGAAAGGCCAATCCTGGACTCCCAGACCAGGAGAAGGCCAATAAAACTCATATTAAAGAAGCACACTATAGATGTTCTGGAGTGTCTATGGACATACAACCTGCAAAATAAATGCAAGCACTCGTTACTGAGTTAAACACAGGCCTTACTCAGTGCAGAAATATCCCATAGCAGAAAAGAAGGCTTGGTAAGGAATTAGTGTTTTTCTTTTTACAGCCCATTTTCCTGTTAACACAGAAGGCTGATGCTTTCAGGACTAATGATGTATGATCTTCTACACACAAAGTCTTGTCTGTCCTCAGTGGAAAGCAGCAGCATCAACTGAAAGGCTATTAGTAACAGCAAGGAGATTCCGTTGCACAAGGATGGTGCTGAACTCTTGTGTTCAGCTCTAGGCAACAATCTCAAGGAAAGCTGAAATGAAACTCCAAATATATATGGAGAAGGAATACAATGAAGGGTTGAGATGACCGAAGTTGTTTAGCTTAGCAAAGCAAAGACTGGAGAGGATATGTTTGTGGTCTATAAATTGATTTGGGCTAAACATCAGGGGAAAAGCAGAACTATTTATGCTAAAGGAGAGTAACAAGAAGTGTTACTCTCCTGTGTAAAGGAGAGCACAAGAAGTGATTCAAATAGGCTTTGAATATATTTAAGCTGGAATTTAACTGCTAGTTTTCCAACCACAGCTCTGAAGATCACTTAATAGGTGAAAGGAGGACAAAACACAAAGGTACTTTCATGCTTAAATTCAATAAAGGTCTTAAAGTATCAAGGTTGGTTTAGAGAGCAAGAAACCAAGACAAGAAGGGTGAAGAGCTCTGTTCTCATTTTACATTTCTTGTCAAGTTTCTGTGTAAGCCATTATCCAGTACTGAGTGGTCACACTGCAGAGGTTGTCAAAATTCCTGCTTACTTATGGCTACTTTGCAATGCAGATGTGCAAATGCAACAAGCAGAAGCTGGTGTGATGAATACTTCAGTTTTGATACAGACTTGAGCTCCTGAAAGATCAGATACATACATTTTTGGTCATTGTCTATAAACAATAGCCACCAGAAATATGAAAAACAACCCCCAAACTTTCTTACGTGGGTACTCTATACTTACCTGTATACATATATATGTATACAAAAGTCAGAAAGGGGCCAGTGAATATGGATACTAATTCTGTAAATGTTCTGATTTTCATGTTTAACAGTTTTCCACCCACAAGGCTGGTTCTGCTTTTTCCTCTTTAGGTAGTTCATCTCATTTTTTTCCTCATTTTATCAGTACATCAGCTACTCTGTTACAATTGTAGGCATGTTCTATAAGTCAGAGAAGTCATAATTTCAGTAGGCAGGTAGGTATGATGAAGCTCTAATGAAAATAGTGTAGAAATATCTGAGCTTGTGATCTTATGAAAAAAGATGAGGCTTGGAACTGTTGCAAAAGAAGATGGAAGAGAAGATCACATAATCATTTGTAAGCTGGAGATAGGAAATGTGTCTTAAAATTCTTTTTAAACAACAGCAAATACTTGAAAAGAACCACCAGTAGCTAACATTTACTCAACACCAGACAGAGGTCTGAAAGTTTTCTTGTTTTTAAATAAGTTTGCAATGAGCTAGGTGAGTTGTGAATGTCAAATACTATATTACAGCAAGCAAAAGCTCTTCTGACATGCAGAAGAGCTCAGTAGTTGTTCAGTAGTAAGTAGCTCTTCAGTGCTCTCTTCCAATCAATGCTTTCAAGCTTTAGCCTTTCACTATGTAGTGAACAAACGCAGTTACAAAACATGTCAGAACAAGTACTATGCTCAAAAATGGTAGATGCTATGTTCCACTCTGGATGATTCATGTGTGACTGTATGACCCAACTCCAAGCACATAATTGCTTGGGAGGACATGCAGAAGAAAAGGGACAATCTGCAGGATGTTGCATCAACTGCTTTCCCCATGGAATGCAATAGCAAGGACAAATGAACTGTGCAGAAAGACACCCTCTGTGAAGCCCAGCTGCCCTAGAAGAGAGCACCAGCTGAAAGTAGGTGCAGTGAATGCACCCTGCAAGTCTGAAACCCTTTCCTTTCTCTGTGAGCCAAACCCCATTTATCCTAGCCACAGCAGTGCAATGGGGCAGCTCAGATCTGCAGCGTGCACTGAAAACTCTCCCAGGGAAATGTAAGCTCCTTCCCATCCCACATGAATCAAAGTTGCAGAAGACAATATACACCAAATGCTTGAGCACATCTGCCACATAGATAGCAGGTTGGAAGTGGTTGACATGACTGCTGCTTATTGTCCTTGTCTCGGGGGAGCACAGATAATGTAGCATTACTGACATAGCTCTTATTGTAAGCTTACTTCAGTTTGAGTTTCTGAACTGCAGTACTAAGGCTGACCTAAAATATTTTGTTCCTCCTTATACTTAGTAATTCATTCTAAATTTGGTTTTTTGCTGATAGCTGAGCTTTTGGATAGACTGCAAGTTTCCCTGGAAGGGTTAGTGCTGGGCAGGTGAGGGAGGATATAGGAAACATGGATGGAAAAAAAACCCAAAGGATTTTCACTGTTTTTCAATACTGATTTCACTGATTTTTAGTATTTTCTTTCCTAGGAATAGGAAAAAAAAAATAAATCAAAAGAAGAACCTTCAAACTGGAAAAATCATCCAACAGGCTGAAATGTGTAAGTTTTGAATGCCCTTTTTTATTTTCAGAAAACAAAAACTGAAATGACATTAAGAAGAAAAATCCTGTAAGTGAAAAGTAGCAAGGAAATTCTTGGGAGTAAAGAGTACCACATTTCTAATATGCCAAAAACTTTACCCAGCCCTAACACATATGATATGACACAGAGTTGTACTATAAAACCATATTCAGAAACTGGTTTAGAATTTTATTTTTCTGGCAATGAAGACTTCTGCCATAATCAGTCTCATCAATACTAATATACCAGTGGCTGAGTTTTTCCTGGATGTGAGACATTTGCAAAATTCACGTTCCAATTAGCTCTGTGCTGCTAGCCTGAGCAGTGCAAATTATTCCAATATGTCAATAACCTGTTTTCTTAACAGTTCTCAAGTGAAAGATTTGCAAATGTTTTTAGTCATGAGTTTATTAAGGAGAACTGATAGGCAGTCATTTCACTGGGAACACATCATTCTGCTATGAAAATTAAAAAACAGGCAAAACTGTGGATAGGAACTAAGCATATTTGGGAGTCCCACCCAGTGTACATCATGAATTTAAGGTTGTAGGTAGTTTTGAAGTTTGAGTATAAGCAAAGCTCGAAGCTTCCTGTATCTCAACATTGAAAACACCAATAATCAGTGATTTTGTAAATACTGTAAAAACATGGGGAAAATGTTTTCACAAAGACCAGAGAAAGCCTCATTATCACAGGGCAAACCACACATCCATACCTGGTCTTTTCTTGCTACAAAACATTTTGCAACATGTTTTTCTCTGCTTCCACACTGCCAGATGCCTGGTGTATGATTTTAATCTCTCTCTTTGCAAGAAATGGCACCTCTTTCCTGCTGGCCACAACTTCCCTGCACTCTCACTCTTTCTGTGACCCCAAAACTCTTCCTCCAGCTTATCCTCCTGTCTCCTTGACCTAGCCTTTGTGGATGTCCCCCAGGCTCACCTTAGACACTTGTCCCTCCTCCGTCTCTCCTCTGCTCAACCTGCTTCAGCAGGCTCTCTGTTTTCCAAGCACAGCCTCAGCCTCTTTCTCTTCTCCCTGTCCAAGTGGTCCAGTCTTTCTTGCCCCTTCCTGAATCCGTAGTTTTGTGCTATCACACTTGCAGCTCCTCATACTTGACAGAAAATCATGCCAAAATCAAAGGCACCACTTTTTCCAGCTTCATGCCTCTCCTTGCCACTCGACTCCCTGTGATATCTATTGTAACCAGTCCCCTGTCAGTAGTCAGGCTGAGGCAACATGTCCATTCCTGTATATCCTCTTGCTCTGCTTTCTCCTAACAAAACACTACCCTCCTCTTCTTTCAGCTCTTATGCAATGCAACAGGCATGAAAAGAAATCTTTCCCTTGCACAGGGATGCCTTTGGTGTGTGGTGGCATACATCTGGGATGCATCTTACTCTGCTTAGAATAAGATCTCCTCAGCATTCAGTGGGGATTTTTCAAGCATTAAACCTAATTCCTCTCAAGGCTTGTATTACTCCTGTACTACCAACTCTTTGTTGACAGCCTCATAGTTATCCAGTAAGGCTGCATATCATGCAGAAATATGCAGCTAGGAATACCAGGAAAGAAACAAGTTTCACTGCCAGTTCTGGTATTAAACCTTGAGTGTAAGCAAAATAATCAAAATGTGCATATAAAGGAGAAACTTACAAGACCTGGTTTAAAGTCTTAATCTAAATTTTATCAAGCTAATTTCAGAAAGGGGTATCAAAGCATATTGTCATTATATATACACCAAAATAATAGCTTAGTTTTACACGAACTTCATACTTCTAAACTGTAGAACTATATTTCAGCCTTGCTCAGTAATTTAGCCATCATTTACAACGCTTGTTGACAGTTTAGCCAGCTTGGTGGTGTCGTTATCCTAAAGGCAGAACTAAGATTCACCTTTGCAGTAATTAATCGTATCGCTAGGTTTGACACCGAGTGTTAATTTTCCCTCTGCCTGAGTCTGAAAAATGTTGCACTGGCAGAGCAACTGTTGGATCCAGTCTGGGGACCAACTGCAGGACCAAGCAACATGTTTCACTGATGATCCACAAGAGGGGCTCAGGCCTGTGCAGAAGGTGGCTAATGATGCGTTGCTCAGGCCAGGGAGTCAAGATGTAGAACACAGGACATGCAGGCCGCAGCACTCCTTTCTATGCTATTATCAGCAGCATGCATAGATCAAGTGAGACTGAAGATCTTTGCATTGGTTTTAACAGACCCTCAGCTGGAATCAGTAGGTCTCTTCCTGACTACATGAGGACATGGAGTAGAATGTACTTGGCCATAGCATCACCACATTATGCTCTGTTTTAAAGCCATAGCAGCAAAGCTGCCTAGAAATTGGCATGCACCTAACTCAGCCTGAAAACTGGTTTTATTTTTGCACCAACAAGGCAATCTTCTGTGTACTGCCACAGTGCTTCCATGCTACCAACCAGTCTCATTCTGTTACTCACACCCATGCTATTATTCTAAATTTCTATCATACCATGGACATGTAGTAGATCAGTAAGGGGTAGCCTTACTTTACAGTGAAAAAATGGTGGAAGAGAAAGGGAAGTGAAAAAGTGCCTTTCCATAGCTGGTGACACAAAAATTACAGTTTCTCAACCAGCCACCAAGTAAATAGTCATTATTGAGTGTACCCTCAGAAAGTTGCATATACCACCAAGATGAGTGGTGTGGTGGACACACCTGGGGGATGGGATGTCATCCGGCAGGACCTGGACAAACTCAAAAAGCGTCCTTACATGAATCTCAGGAGGTTCAACAAAGCCACGTGCAGGGTCCTGCACCTGGGTTGGGACAACCTCTGGTGTTAATACAGGCTGCGGATGAGGGGATTGAGAGCATCTCCGCCAAGAAGGACTTGGGGGTATTTGTGGATGAAAAGCTGGATGTGAGCTAACAACGTGCTCACAGCCCAGAAAGCCAACTATATCCTGGGATGCATCAAAAGAAGTGTGAAAAGCTGGGAGCAAGTTGAGGGAGGTGATCCTGCCCCATTACTCTACTCTCATGAGACCAAACTTGGAGTATTGTGTCCAGTTCTGGAGTCCTTAGCACAGAAAATGGGCCTCTTGGAGTGGGTCCAGAGGAGGGCCACTAAGATGATAAGAGGGGTGGAATACCTCTGCTATGAGGACAGTTGACAGTGTTAGGCTTGTTCAGCCTGGAGAAGAGAAAGTTCCAGGGAGACCTTATTGCGGTTTTTCAATAGTTAAAGGGAACTTATAAGAAAAACGGGGACAGACTTTTTAGTAGGGCCTATTGCGATAGAATTAGGGGGGATGGTTTACACTAAGAGAGGGTAGACTCAGGGTAGATAGAAGGAAGCAATTCTTTATGCTGAGGGTGGTGAACCACAGGAACAGGTTGCTCAGAGAGGTGGTAGATGCCCCATCCCTAGAAACATTGGATGGGGCTCTGAGCAACCTGGTCTGGTTGAAGGTATCCCTGGTCACAGCAGGGGGGTTGGACTAGATGACCTTTAAATGATCCTTCCATCCCAAACTGTTCTATGATTATAAATGAGCATAACTTTGCAAAAGGAAGACATTAACCTCCAAGCTGCAACAGCTAGATTGTTGGGGTTACTTACAGATGAGAGGACAAGGTTGATGGTTGACACATGACTGGCTCTAGTACCAGACAAGGATGTCTGCACCAGAAGTACTGTATAAGGGGAGGGACCTTTGAAGTTTACATTCCCATGATACTACTAGTCACCTTGCAGTCAACTTTCTGCTCACTCAGAGGGATCAGGACCACAGTTCAGCAGGTGAGTGGGACAGAACCAAGTGGGACAGACATCCATCTTCAGTGTAGCCAAAATAGTTTCCAGAATTACTCCTCAGAACAAATTCTGTCTCAGCAACTCTGTTCACTTCTCCTCATAGGCAGTGCCACCAGATGTCTGGAACAGTAAAGATGCTCAGAGTACAGGCCCTGCGCATCCACATTCTTGACAAGTATGTCACACAAAGTTATAGGGGCTGTAATTACCAGGTTTTAAAATTATAGAAATAGAAGAGTTCTTCAGAAAAAAACACATTTTTTTTTCTATAAATGTCACTATCAAAGGTCAGTGAATAGAGGAAAAAATCCATAGCACAGATGTCTGTTCTTTAGCACCATGCATGAAAAGGGTACTTCTATCCTTAGCCATCACAGCATGAAGCAGTAGATTGTTATCCTTACTTTAGATCATACAATTAAAATATTATTAGTACTCATAAAATTTTGTCATTTTTTTATTCCAGACACAGTATTTGACTTTATTATCACCAAGCAATAATTTTCCCATTTTCATGATGTGCTTCATGAAGCTATATTTTCTTTTATCTGATCTGCATTTATAGCCATTAATATTATCTCCTCCTCATTGTTCTCCATTATGATGTTGGGTACAGAGAAATTTGCCTAGTTTTCATAACAACTTTCCTAGTTCAGTTTCCTAAAATATCAGTAGTCTCAGAAGGATCTCTCTTAGGCCTATTTCACAGGGAGGCAACTGAAGTGACTTTGATATTAATGCATAATTATGGTATCAAAGTCAGATACTGCTTCATAATCAGCATTAAATAATCATACTTTTAAGTGCCTTTGCTTATGGAGGCTATCTTGTTCATCATCTTTGCTCTTACAGGGCAAATAACTTTATCACACTAATTTTTGTTACAGATATCAAATGGCATGGCACTTCTGAAGAGGGTGGACCAGTATGATTAAGTAAGTTTTTATTTCATGCCCATCTTGAAACTATGAGGCACTGAAGTTGCCTTGAAGCTTTCCTTGAAGTTTCAAACAGAACAATGAGAAAGCATCTTCAACCAGCTGTCCATACCCATTCCTCCAAACACTGTTCAAGGATAGCCCCATCAATATATTTAAGGAATGAGGCAATCCATGGCACGTGTTATACATTCTAAAGTAAGCTGTAGCTATGCCTTTAAAGCTACCCAGATTTTCTTAGATTCCTTAATAATGTTCACAAATGGTGAGAGTCTTCTCAGACGATATCTCTTTCCTTCACTAATATATTTTTTTCTTTCCAGCTTGAGAGGCAACTTGCCTTTTTTTGCTAGCTATCAGTAACCAAGCTCCATTTCACAGGAAGAAAATCACTAATCTGTATTTCTCAAGAAGCTGTCTAGCTCTGGAAGTCATGATCTTAGTGGTATGCAGGCCAGTTATGAGAGACAGGCAGAGCCAAAACAAGAAGCCATCCCTGTGAGGTTGCCCAGCAAAAACCCATGAGGAGTACTTTGGTGACCTCAGCACTAGACTTTTTCCTTCAATTCTTCTCAAAGTGCACAACTCCCAGCAAGTCTGAGACATACACATGGACTTTCAACAGTGCACTGGAAACATTTTCTCATTCTGGTCTTATAACAGCTATACTTTTGTTTGGGAGAGCCAGATGCATGATTCAGGTCAGCAATTTTTTCCTGAAGCATAGATTATTTCATTTGTGAAATGTGAAATTGCATTTAATTTGCAACTGTACCACACTGCAACATAGAACCAACTAAATTTTCTTGTTAAAAATGCCTGCTTGGTCTCCAAGCATCCTCCTTTTACTGTTTCACCAATGCAAATATAGAAGAAGTGTTGGATTTTAAATATCACTTTTTGATAAGCAATTTAGAAAAATGTCAACTGAATTATATTTACCTCTGGATCAAGGGAACAGGACACTGATTTTAGAACCACAGACTGCTCATTTTGCATGTGTATGCATGTATGCACACCAAGTTTCACCCATCAGCCTCCTACATTCAAAGAGCATTACATTTGCAAAATCAAGCAGTCAGAGGCAGAGTAACACAAGAATAAAATATGTCCATTAGCTTTAATTCAGCCCCCTCATGTGTATGAATAACCCTCAGTCCTTGTGAAAATGCTTTATTTTCAAGACAGATAACAAAAACTTCAGACAATTTCAAAAGGAAACCAGAAGACTTTCCAACCTATATATTACTATAGAAAAGCAGTAAAGAAAAAAATGGGTTTCATTCTTCATTTTCTACTTAAAATAAAACCACTTTCCCATAATGCTGCAGGTTAGAGCATCCTTAAATAGATACCCAAATATTTCACAGGTTCTGGAAAGGCTGCCATTCATATTCAGCACTGCAAAGAATACCATGGTGTAATAAGCTTGGTTTCAGTAAGTCCAGGCAGGTACTGCAATGCTGAGAAACTAGTCTCCTTATAAATGCTGAGTGACAGCAGCAGCAGTAAAGCAGTCAGGGCAAGAAGCACGCGCCTTCTGGAAAGGTTTGACAGTTCCAATAAATGATGATAAGCTGTTGCTTTCAAAGTAAGTATTTTAAAGACCATATTCCTTGTGCTTTCCTCTTTGAGAAGTTTTGCTGGCGTGCTGCTTTTGAAAAGAAGTATAAAAAATGAAGCATTGATATTATTAAAAGTGAGAATAGAAATTAATTCAGATATTAAGCAATATGTACCTCCATGTGGAATTTATGTAAGTGACTTCCTGAGCTCCAAAGTATGGGAGAATATGCTTATTATTATATAGCTCTTTAGGAAGGTATACAGCCAGAAAAACACTTTATTGGTATCATATTCCAAACTGTCTTGGGTAGAAGTTGGGTTGCCAAAGCCCTTTGCAAAACTTTATGCAACTCACCCGCTCTGAGATGAAGAAAGAGGCCAAAGAAACTACAATTTGCTCTCTCAACCCATATTTCTTTCTTTAAAATAATAACATTTAATTTGAAGCAAGATCCATCAAGCTCTTCAGGAGATGGAATGCATCACCTTAATATGCAGCCATGCGAGCAGTTCACATGAATTAGGTCCAGCAATTAAAGGAGTCACATAAAATTCAGAAGACACGAAATCATCTGCTCACAGTCCTGTCTTTACAAATAGTTAAATGAGTTTTCCCTTGCTTTCATCAGTTTTTCCTCATTACTCAGACTACAAACTGTGTACTGGCAGTTATTGTGTATCTGTAAAGACCTAATCCAATGAGATCCATTGGATCTTGTTTGGGACACACAGAGGCAGTATGAGGAACATAGATGAAACCTGACAACAAAAATAGTGCCAATCAGTGGGATGTTCTGTGTCACCTGCATTTGAATCTCTAGATTTGTCCAGGAATTGTTTGATCTCCTTGTAACAGAAAACAACATGTAGCTGAAGCATCCAAATGAACTGGCGTTATTAAAACTAGTTATCACACAAAAAGTCCACATTCTTGTCTAACAGTGTTCCAGGAGGCCATCACTCTCAGAGAGAGATAACAGAAAGCTGCTTACTTTGAGAAGGTTCAGAAGGAAATTAACTCAGAAAAAAATTGTACCTGTCCTAACCATTTCGAATTTTGCAGTAGTATCACAGAGCTATGACTGGGAGCTGTGGAAATGGAAAAATTATTATCTGGCATAGCTAACAAGAAAGGGCTCTGCATTACCATATACATCCAAAGTATTTTTCTCCTTTAGTGTGTTCAAGTCCCCTTACGCAGAAGGCCTCCAAGCATGAAATACTAGTTATCACTGCAACATCAGTGACTTCTTCACAACAGTATAGCCCCTTCTTTACATTTCTGCAAGGAAATGCCAGTGTGTCAGACACAGCTGTAAGCTGGTGTCTGTCATAATACTTCAGATATATGTGGTAATGCAGGGCCCCTTCTTGTGATGCCGGATAATAATAATTTTTCAGGGGCATCACTCTCTCCACAGGTGTGAGGTTAAAGCAGCTTATTTCCTACTACTCTCTGAGAGGCAGAGCTGCTTCTTCCCTTACTAGCCTTCATTCCACATGGGAGAAATCCCAGCGAGGCTGCCAAATGGTATGACTGGGAAATGACACACTATTTGTGAGGAAGCACTTTGTTCTCAGAGAGCTTTGGTCAGTGCCCAGGTATGATGCAGGGCTTGTCCTTGCAGGGTGCTAACTGCCCCACTCACCTGCATAATTGCTGCCACTGGCATAAATATCAGTCAGCCTCATTACCTGTGTCTTTGTACAAAATAGGTGTCATAAATAAATAAATATCTGTCTTACTCTCTTCCCTTACAACCAATTTCTGCCTTTACCTAGCTAAGCAAACCAATTTAGGACAACAGGTTTTCAGTGTAATTGGCTGCTACTATAACAAATCTTGTATTTCAGAAAGGCAGTAACAGCTGCTGCTCCTGACAACGCTGAAAAGAGGAGCCTGCATGGCCACTTTGTCATTTTAATATGCTCCCATTTTGATTTCCTCTATGTTCTTCACCAGAAGAAGAATGGAGAAAAATAGACGTTTTTGCTGACATAGAGAAGGTTCCCCTTCCTAGAATCATAGTTTACAGATAAAAGAAGAGGCTTTTATGTTTATAGCAATACCAAAAAGACTCTCTTGCAGGCATTTTCACTTTCCCATGATCCAGCCAAAAGTATCTTGGCATACAGTCCACTCTGTAACAAAAAGCCAGCCCAGCTGCACATTTTTCTTATTTTAATATATTGTATACATAAGATGATGTTCCTCAGCAAAGGCAAATAATTTGGGTTTTCTTCTGCGAAATAATGTCTCTAGTTGATTAAAAAAATTAAGAAATTAAGTTATTAAGGATGTTGTTATATGGTGTGCTATTTTTCCAGGCAGATCTGAAAAATATGTGACATCCTCTCATATTACCCTTTTCTCTATGAAACCTGTTTATCAGTATTAATTTGGGGGGTTTTGCCTTCTGAAGGGAACCACTGCAGTCAGAGGTAGCAACCTCCACCAAAATGGAGATCTAAGCCTCTCCAGTTTCTAAAATGCTAAAAATATAGATGCAAATTATATATCTGAGCTTGTTATTCTTAAAAATTAATTGGTATTTCTGCTATTATTATTTGACAAAAATAAAAATCAGCCTGTATGTATTCAAAACATTCACGTTCAGTGGTGTTTTGAGTTCTCGTAGCAACCTCATACTAACTTAAGTTTTATGCTAGTAGAAATATTAATATCAGAGTTTCAAATACTCTCACAGTCCAGGTCAAGCACATCAGGCCACGGCATGCATGAGCAATTTCACTATTTTTGTGCTAAAAGATGGCCAGTTGGGAAGCAGAGACAGAATAGGTCATAGTAATGAGTCATTTTGTTCTCATTATCCACTAATTCAGGCATGGTATCTTTGAATTAGAAAGCATGAGGAAATTGCCATTGGTGACCTCTATGATCAGCAGGTCTGTGTCAGTATGTGAGGGATGCGTGTAACAGCCCAGGGCTGTTTTGCTTGTTCAAAGTTCAAAGTTGATGTTGTACCTCAGGTTTTTGTAAATTTGCCCTGTGGAGGACTTCTTTTTGCTATTGTCCTGTATTATGCAATATCTGTTGTGCTGACAGTGTCTGAAGGTATTTCTGAAGATACATTGGATGCATTGCTCTCATGCAGTTTCCTTAGATTTTGCCTAGATTGGGATAGAATTTTGTATACTGTAATCATAAAGTATGAGACTGTCAGGAGAAAACCATACCATTTCAAAATTGCATGCAAACTGAATGTGCATCCCTGTGAGATAAGGAAGAAAATCCACTGTAAGAAGGGAGTTTCATGCCAAGAGAAGATCTAACAGGTGAGCAGTTGACAGGGATCAGATAAATCCCAGACAGTTTGGAGGTGTTACGGTTATGGTTCAGTTACGGACTGGACCATACAGAGAAGCAACCTTTTGCCTACCACGCCTTTCTGCCTCTCCACCTCTTGCCTCTATTTATGTTGCCTCTATCATGACAAATAATTCTTTCTTTTTCACCAAAACAGAAAAAAGGTAACAAGTCTTACTGCTCAATCAGGTACATCAAAACACTTTTGCTTACAATTACTTATAGGTAAATTGTGGCCAGCAGGAGTAGTCTGAGAAATTGGGTATTGAGGGCTACAAGCTGTTCAGAAGGGACAGGCAAGAAAAGAGAGATGGTGATTTTACCCTCTATGCTAAGGAATGGATAGAGCGTGAGAAGATATCCCCAAAGCCTTCCCTGAGGTCAGATGAAGAGATAGCTGAAAGCTTGTGGGTGAAAGTTAAGGGGCGGGCCAATACAAGGGAACTGTAGTGGGTGTTTATTAAGGCCACCTGATCAGGATGGGGGAGCTGATGAAGGCTTTTACAATCAGCTCAAAGTAGCCTCACATTCACAGGCTTCGCTTCTCATGGGTGACTTCAACAACCCTGATATCTGCTGGAATGGCTACACAGCCAAGCACCTACAGTTCAGGAGGTTCCTACAGTGTATTGATGATAACTTCTTAACTCAGCTGGTGGAGGAACCAACGAAGAGAGGTTGCTGGACCTAGTGCTGACAAACAAAGAGCGACTGGTGGAGGATATAAAGGTTGGAGGCAACCTTGGGGAGAAAGATCTAGGAGTCCTGGTGGAAAATAGGATGACCATAAGCCAGTAATGTGCCCTTGTGGACAGGAAGGCCAATGGCATCCTGGGGTGCATCAAGACGAGTGTGACCAGCAGGTGAAGAGAGGTTATCCTACTCCTCTACTCTCCCCTGGTGAGGTCCCATCTGGACTTAGTTATGGGCTCCCCAGTTCAAGAAGGGCAGGCAACTGCTGGAGAGGGTACAGCGGAGGGCTATGAAGATGATTAGCAATCTGGAGCATCTCCCTTACGAGGAGAGGCTGAGGGACTTGGGTCTTTTTAGTCTAGAGAAGAGAAGGCTAAGGGGGGATCTGGTCAATACTTAGAAATACTTAAAGGGACAGTGTCAAGAGGACAGGACCAGTCTTTTTTCAGTGGTGCCCAGGGATAGGACAAGAAAAAATGGGGCACAAACTTGAATATAAGAAGTTCCACCTAAACATGAGGAGGAACTTCTTGACTTTGAGCGTGGCAGAGCACTGGAATAGGCTGCCCAGAGAGGTGGTAGAGTCTCCTTCTCTGGAGACATTCAAAACCTGCCTGGAGAAGTTCCTGTGCAACCTGCTCTGGGTGGACCTGCTTTGGTAGAGGGGTTGGACTAGATGATCTCCAGATGTCCCTTCCAGCCCCATGTGATTCTGTAAAATGAAGCCCTAATTTGGGAATTTGGATACAAATTGAAACAGAGGAGGTACCTCCTGAGCACTGGGAAACATGCTTTTACTATGAAGGTGTCTGAGCAATGACATAGGTTGCCCAGAGGTGTTGTGGAGTCTCCATCCCTGGAGATACTCAAAAGCTGTTTTGATATGGTCTTGGACAGACAGCTCTAGGTGGTTTGCCTGAGCAAGATGTTTGGACCAGGTGACCTTCTGAGGTTCCTATCAGCCTCAGCCATTCTGTGACTCTGGCTGTGCCAGCACAGTGATCTGGTCAACTAACTAAGAATGTCTTCCATCTGACTAGCATGACCTTGGGCCTGTCTGCACATCTCAGTGAAGACAGTCCTTTTATTTGCCATTGTAAACTACTTCCAGCTGCAAATAGAGCATCCCCATAAATAGATTTCTTTAAAGCATCTGCTTAACACAGCACAACCAATCAACTATTATGAAAGAAGGTGCAGAAAAATCAAGATAAGCAAAGATAAGGATGTAATTGCACTTTTTCAGGGTGTCTTCTATGTCCTGCTTCCCATTTGCTGTCAAGAAAAGAACAAGCGAGGGATGATTGGAGAGAATAACAGTGTTCTTGCCAGTGAATGTTAAAGCAGCAATTCCTCATCTGTGAAACAGCAGAAGCTTCCTATACATCTCATAGTTTCTTATCACTCATTTTATTGGAAGGCATTTTGCATTGCCTTTTTTCCCCTTTCTTAAAAGTTGGCCCTGGTGTAGCAAAAGTGTTTTTTTTAAAAAAACAAACCTGCTTCCCACAACCTCACAGGGTGAGATTCACTCTTTAAAGAGGTTCATTATGTGTGATCAAGAGCAGAGCAAGAGAAAGTAACTCTTCTCAGTACCTGGGTCTGTCTGCTTCACACCCTGCAGCAAACTAAGTAAAACCCTGCCTTTTGAGCTAGTTGTTGGAGCTACCATAAAGATCCCTTCCCAGTGTTCAGAGGCAAAACAGGACCAATCTCAGTTTCCTGTGTCCAGCTGGTGACATGGATATGTGCCTGTTCATCTTCCTGTCTTTCTCAAAGCTCACAAAGCAAAGAGAGGGACTCCTGGCAATGAGAGTTAAACTGAGCTAGAAAGAGTAGACCAAAGTCCTGTCCTGGCACAATCACTTGTGCCTCGCTGTCCAGCTACCATATCAGGTACAGTTTTACTTGCAGCCATGATGACAACTCAAGGCACTTCTTGGCACTCCATTAGCAGGGCAACAGGGAAAGCCAAACTCTTCTTGAGCACCTCCAGTGAACTCTTCATTCAATCGCCTCCTTCCTTAGCTTCCTTGCAAAGGCAAGTTGTGCAGTTATATTAAATAACCTTTGTGTGCATCATTCCATTGCCCTGCTCTTTTTAGCAAAAGTCACCAAATAGAAATAATGGCCTTTGTTTTCTTTGTTTGAGATTTCACTTCAGCAGCCTTCCCGCTCAATGAAAGGTCCAGTCCATCGGCATCATCCACACTCAGCTATCTGGAGCCTTGAGAAGCACCCGGCCACATTTAAACATGGGAAATGGGTTAGGATAGCAATCAGTCAAGACTGAGCTTTGGTGCTTCCAGGAAAGCACCTGGATAGCAAAACTTCAACAACTTGACCTTCTGGCAGAACAGTGGGTAGATGTGTAGCATCTATATTAGTATCCAAAGAAGTCTGTGAGAGAAAATATATTTCAAGTCAACACTTACCTAGCTCTCCTGTGATTATCTGGTATAAAGCAAAGTCCCTGACCCTTTATGCTCCTACCAAACAAAGGAAACAACAGACTTTGCTAGCGCAGCACTGCTTGTATGTTAAATTCTCTTCTACTTTACACTTTGGAGGCAGCAGGCAGGAAATAGTTCTGCTCCTTGTTTATTGTCAGTTCAATTTCTCTTGCCAGCTGAAGAATTCTGTGGCAGAAAAATCCTCAGACCAGAGAAGGTGCAGAAAAATCCTCAGACCAGAGAAGGTGCAGAAAAAGCAGCCCCAGGAGCCAAGAAACCTGTGAGTTTAGCTGGGGTGTATTCTAGTTCAGTCATCAGCTCTCACACTTTTTGCCTTGAGCCTTTCACCCAAATGAAATGGAGTTACTTCAAAAACTGCTTGTTCCCTTTTTGGGGCTGCCCTGAATACTGGAATTATATAGTTTATTGCTGATAATACTTACAGACAGTAAATTTCCAAGTCTTGTGAGTATTTAATGGAAACAGAAGCACAGAACAATAACCTTACATAGATATATTGGACTTAGAGACTGATTGCAAGTGATTTCCAGCAGGACTTTAATAGGTAGTATTCATCAGGGGCTGGAGATGAGTGATTCACTGCAATGTAAGTAAGTGTGACATAGCTGACCCAGATTTTCACACTGGAACACTAATACATGTAGCCATCATGGGACAGAGGCTGTGCATATGGACCAGTCTAATGAGAAAGGTACTTGCCTGCTCCATGGAAGAGTAAAAAGTAGGTGAAAGCAAAGCAGTTAAAGTAGTCCTTTGCACAAAACATCTCCAGCTCTAATGTCAAAGTGTTAACCCAATAAATACAAGATAATTAAAACTCAGAGGGACTCAATTTCATTCAATTCCCAGCTAGTCATTAGTGCAAATTTGAGGAATATATGCAAAAGAAAATAAAAGGATGAACTCAGTTAATGAAATATTCCCTGTGAATTATTTATTTGGCTCAGAAAATAGCCACAGTTTTTGCTGCACAAGGGGAAATTTCAAAGTCGTTCCACAAAAGCTGCTTACTAATTCCTTGGTGAAGAGAGAGCTTGTAGTGAGAAGGTATAAAGCAGAGCCTGAGCAGACTGCTTAAGACACTTCAGGTGGAATGCTGACTTGGGCAAGTTTTGCTATCGACTTCAGAGCCGTTGTTTTCCCTCCATCTCAACAGCCATCACAGCTGTCTAATGAATAACTGGTGTTCAAATATTGCAGGCAAACATGTCAATTTTTATACATGCCTTTTCAAAGCCAAAGCTGACAGCTTCACACAGCTGCCTGCGCATATGTACCCTCTGTGTGACACTAATGTTCTCTGCAAAATGTACTTGTGTATTAAGAGTCTCTTCCTGCAGAGCACTGTGCTATGATTCAATAGGGCATTTAAACATTCACTTATATTTGTGCACCCAGTTGCCAACATGGAGCAGGTAGTTAAGCGTTTAGCTGAACCACAGCAAAGAACCCACTGCCTTGAGAGGTAAGCTCTGACACATATATTTTAATAGGCAGAGAAACACATTTGCTCTGTGGTAGTTTTGAAATGACTGGAGCAAAGCTGTGAATTATCTTAGGACAAGTAAAGATAATGAGTCTTGGGATTGTTTTCTTTAAAGCAGAAAACAGGAATCATTCCAACAAACATTTCAGATGATGTGCCAGGAACAAATAATAATGATGATATACATTATAAGGTAAAAAACCATTTAAATTCAAGGATGCTAATCAGTCTTCTCTTTTCAAAAAATTACTCTCACATCCTAATCTGCCAGATTAAAGTTAATATCATTCAATTAATATAAAAATAATTAAGACACCGTTGTTGCTGTAGTTTATTGTCATTATTATTATAAATAATAAAGCATTTCTTACAACCACCATAAGGACCATAAGGACAGATGAGGCATCATGTTGCTGGATCGTCTTAATAAGAACCCCAATTTTTCCCTTCAATTTAAAAATAAAATATCAAAAAGCTGAAACCAGACTCTTGAAAGCAACCATATGGAAATTCACTGCTTAGGAATGGATGGACAGACTATATGGCTGGGCTGTGTTTCCACAGTATTGTTTACATCAGGAAAGCTTTAGCCAACTTACCAAAGTACCCTAAGCTTCTCTAAATCCTTTAGTCAAAGAATCATAGAATGGTTCAAGTTGGAAGGGACCATAATGGGCAGGGACATTAGACCAGGTCCTGAAGTGATGGGCTAGATATCTAGAGTGCAATAGAGTCGTGTTTTGCAGGTATTTATTGCTTTTAACTGTACACAAGCAGCAGCCTTTCTCAGCAGGACTAATGCTGTAATCTTAGCAGAAATCACACCCTTCCCTTCTGCTTGTCTTTTTAGAGTCTCTTAAACAAGGAATCAGTTTTGACACCTCTCTGTCTTACTGTGATTGCTACAAATTTTAGTCTTTTTGCTTCAATGCATCTGATTCTGTGTTTATGGGTTTACACTAGAATCTCCACTTTTCTTTACATTAAAGCACCTTGAAAACAATCATGAAAACACAATCTAGGGAAGTTCAGAAATAGAAGACAGTTACAAATAAATATTTTTATACTGAGTCAGAAACGCCTCACAATCTTTAAACATCTGGGGTTGAGACGTGTCAAATAGAAGAACTGCATTTGCTTAAGGAAGCTTACGAGTACAGTCTTTAACATGAAACCCAACACAAAGTGTGTCATTGTGGTGGGATTACTGGACAAGCAGGGACAGCAGGAAATGTGTCTGCAAGCAAGGTGGCAAAAGCCCTGGTCTGTTCATGTAGCTTTTCCTGAAAAGAGAGATAAATTTTGCTCTCCTGGTATCTTCCTGCTTCTCATGTGCTCTCAGGGCTTGGCCAGGTCCTCAGATTTTGATGCAGCAATTTAAAATATTACCATTATTAAGCATCTTATTCTCTACAAGTATTAGCAAAAATTGTGTCTCTTGGTTCCAGCATATTAGAGTTTAAGACTAGTGAAAAACGTTACTAATTTGTGTGTCTGTGCAGTTCCTCCTTTGTGCAGCATCTTAACAATATAATGTGACTGTCCAAAGACTAGTAAAATGTTTTACAGTAATCAGACTCTGATGTGACAGAAAACTACTTCACATTCTGCAGATCAGTGCTATTTAGAGCAGTTTATTACTCCTGAATTCACAAGAAAGCTTCATTCATCCAATAAGAAGCTACATTATGATATTATCAGAAGTGCTGTTGAATATAACTATCATAACTTGTCTTTTATATGTAGACATTTCTTGGGTTTAGGACAGTCTTAAAACATGTAACTTATTTAAAAAAAATAATTTGCCTTCTACTTACTGTATCCTTCAAAGGCTTCTCTGGACATTTGCTTGCCCGAAGTGTATCTTTCATTAACTGAGTGACTCTGAGCTGTACCTTCAACACCACCTATGAATTATAAACTGAATAGAAATGGATTCAAACTTAACAAAAAAGTTAAAAAAAATGCCTGCAGCAATGTAGCAACTGCTGAGGAAAATATTTAGCTATTGCTCTTCATGGTATTCGTTGCATTGTAACCCAATTTCAAAATAGAACAGAATTAAACAAGAGGAAATAATAGCTCATATTAGAATACCATATTAAGACAGTTAAGGCAGGGGAGTTACATAAACTAAAAATTAGTTAGTCATCCATAGGCATTTACCGCAGAAAAACTGAGTTGCCATGGAAAATGCTGATGGTGTTGAAAAACTGAGGAAAGGAAAGTCTGACAGTGTGGGTGTATCTCCATTAGAGCTATTGATTGCCAAAAGATATGTCAGATCTTATCTACGACCTTTTTATTATTTACAAATCACCATTCTGTGGTCAGTGCGCTTAAGGCCTATATGATATAAGATGTTTCTTGGTCAGACAATATTCAAGAATTCATATTTAGAGAGCTGATAAATTATTAGGGGAAAACTAATGCTGTTGGGAGACGAAAAATTCAGAAGACTTCTCTATATTGACGCTAAAGGCTTGTATTTCAAGGCTGCAACAGTGGTGCTGACCATTAAAAACTGATGCAAAGGAAAGGAATTTGCAGGAAATCTCTTTTCCATATCTCAGTTTTCTTCATCATTTTTCTACTCAGTGCAATGCTTTTGACTCATTCCCCTGAGTAGGACTAATCATCAAGACAATTAAAGCATGAGAGTTCTTCCCAAAAAATGACACTGGACAGCTTTTATTCTTTAGCTGTGGGATTCCAACATACCACGTTTGCTTAGCTGAAAATGAAGAGAGTTTCTTGTCTTCTCTTTTTATCTAACACAGAATCCCATACTTGTATTTTCAGTGGAAACATAAGCTATTTTGATTTATAAGACCCTGCCAAAAGTAATTAGACACTAAGGGTCAGCCATACGGACCTAGCTCCCACATGATACTGTAAAAGGTGCTCATCTTTGGATGATGAGCTCATCAAGTTTCACTAAAAAAAATCAAGTCACTCAGCAAGGAGAACTGATAGTATTAGTAGTTCAGTTACTTCTCCTCAATACAAGTGATACATTCCTCAGGTGCTCCTCAGCACAACAGAAGAACAGAGCACCTGGCTGAGGTGTAGCAAAGCAAGAGAGCTGCTCGGGGTGGGTGAGGGGGTGGGGAATGAGATTCTGGGAATGACTGGCCAACACCACTACAGATCAAGAAGCTATTTCAGTACTACAAGGACACATTAATTCCTGGACTCTCCGATGCTCACATTTATAGATAGATGTTTCTCCTTGCTGTGTTGCCTGACAGCCCTACCATGTTTTTTCCAACATGAAGCTAGAAGTCATCTTTGAAGCTGAGAGTAAGTTCACAGAAAGTGCAGCCAGAGGCTAGTTCAGAAGTTTTTGCCTGCCACAAAGATTTATGTCAGTAATGGTTCCTTACCATTATAGCCAAGCACTTAGGAAAGACAAATGAAAGCAGTACTGTTAGTTCCCCTCTTCCAAATAGTAATAATGGATCAGTCCAGGGAAACATGGGGAAGCTGCAATGCAGAGAATTGCAATGGCATAAGTTGAGTCTGTAGCTCACTGGCTCTAGCAGCTGGGCCACACTGGGTGTGTGAACACCACTGAACACAGTGAGCGATCACTGGGTTCTCTTCTTTTTCCAGGTACTTATGTTTGTTCTCCTGTGTTTTGAACAATAACATCCTCTTTCAACTATTTGGCGTGTGCTTTTGTCATAAATTATTTGCTTTGGTTCTCCAGCATGATTAAGAATTTGAGTTTCTTGATACACGTTTTGAAACATTATCTGACTCCTTCATTCATTTTTCTTTATGACTCTGCACATGACCTAAGCTAATGTACTACTCTCCTTTACCAGGCACAAGTTCAAGAGGTCCGTAAACCACAAACATTGAAACTTCAAAAGAAAAGAGCAAATGTTTTATGGTTTCTTTCAGATGAATGTTTCAGAATACCAAGTCAATAAACAGATGTTACCTGATTCTACAAAGCCTGGTATCGTCCTTCATGTTGATTTTTAAAATATTTGGATCTCAAACCTTCTGTTTCACAGCATGTAGGTAGAAGAGGATGTGTGGCTGAAAAAGTGAAACTAATACCATTCATCTTCAAACCAAAACAGATTCTCACCAACATCTCCAGCATGATCTCTGTGTGAGAATTGCCTGGACATATTTTGGGCATTTTTCTCTCAATCTGAAACAAAACTGCAAAAGATTTTTTAAAAAAGTAGACTAATCCACTTCCATCTGTGCAACTGTGACTTAAGCTGACACAGAGAATGGTGGCAAAGGGCCATGATTCAAATTTCATTATAACAATGACAGCAGTGTGTAAATGCTTCCCACCCCAAATTCACCCACCAACATGACCTTAGAGTGAACAAAGAATGAAATGCCAATGACAAGTAAACACACACATCTTGATCACCAAAGGAACTTCAAAAAACCAAAGTCCTTGTTGGGGAAGATGAAGATCAACAGACCATAGCCTGTTGATTAGATAGATTCATAAGAGAACAACATTCTGGAACAAAATAAAAGAAAGGAAACTAGAATACATTTAAGGAAAATGGACCTAAAATCAATTTGAAAATTGCAGTCTGAAAGAAAAAAGCAAACAAAAAATTGCAATATTGACCTTGAGCTACAGATAAACTGTCCCATATATAAAAAGAAACTAAACTCCCCAAACATCTACCTACATAGCACCCATCCTATTTATCAATCACTATTACTCTTCTGCATAAATAAAAGTTCTACATCTGTTTCTTCCTCTTCTACACCCACAGGCCAGTGTTTCTGGAAATGTACCATATTTAATAAAGATGGTATCGTTTGCTTATGTTTTGCCTGTGTTAAATAATATGGGGCAGCTAAGCTGTTTTTCATGCAATCTTATGCATAGTTCTCTGTATGTTACATGGATTGTTGTAATTATCTGTTAGACAGGTTACTAAACATTATATGACATTTAGAAAAATAAAATGCTGCCAACTTTGCAGTAAATATTGGAAATTAAAAGTTATTTAAAGCTTTGATGTCTTGCCATTGAAAAAACATGAAAAAAAAATCTGAAAAGTAATGTGCATCTAAATACAGGAACATGAGAAAATCTGTTACAGCCACACTAAGGAAAACAAAAGTGAAAAGTAATGGACATACATCATAATTTTAAAGTTCATCTGCCATTAGACCACTAGAGCAGATTAATTTGTTGAGAGAAAGTGTGAGGATAGAAAGCTTTAATTAAGAGAGACAAAAGCTGGTTACACATGGAAGCATGGAGAATGGAGCAAGAAGCTCAGGAGAGCATTCTTAGTGTCCATAGTAATGTCTAAAAGTTAGATAGATTAATTTCAAAGGGATTTATGAAATCAATACCACAGTCCAGCAGTCAATAGTTATTCTGTATTATTAACACAAATATTAAGCCTTTTGAGAGATTCATAAATAGCAAAAGCGTCTGAACAATAGAGGAAGTTTAAAAAAAAAGTATTGTCTTTTTATCAGGATCTTTTTTCTTTTATAAATGTCTACTATAAGTAACTATCTTATGTCAGTTTAAGAAACAATGGTAACTCTGAGGTATGGAAGAAACTTCTTCTGAACTCCCACCAATGGTGAAATGAAAATATGACACCAGATTTTTTTATCCGAGAGACCCAGAGATGTGCAGTTGAGACAGTGTTAGACCATGAACGGGGCTTTCCATAATAAGTATTTAATCTCGAAGTCAGTGGATCTAATCATAAGCATTAATGGTCAAAATCACTACTGCAGATCACCAGCAGGAGCAAAAGTATTGATCCTGCCTGCACCTGCAAAGAAATTATTCATCATTCCATGTCTGGACAACATTTTCAGAAGCAAGTACAAAATTAGCCTCCTAGAACAGGAATTACACATGAAAAGAGGTCAGGATTGAAAATAAAAAGCATGGCCAGATACAGTTAAAAATCTGAAGAAGGTTTAAATTTAATTTGCATTTTTAAATGGACTACCTTCATTCCCTTGGCTCCCTTGCTATTCATCTTCTGAATACAAACCTAACTGAATGTTTCTCTTGACCTTCATAATTTGTCAATAAAGTAAGAGACTTTCACAGACATAGAAGAACATCCCGTCCTGCCAAAAGTAAATCCCAAGTAAATTAGAGGATTGAAAATCTGGCTGCATGCCAGAGACAAAACCCTCATCTACCAAACTTGGACAAAAACTCACTCCGTCTGAACAGAGATTATTCAAGTGCACAGCAACTATCAAGCCACGCATACTTTTTCTACGTATCAGGAAGAAAGAAGTGTAATTTTAACTCTTTTAGGTTTTATGTGGTTTCTGGTGTTATTGAAGATATATCCACAATCGCTAAGGGTAGGGAGGAAGTGGTTTCTGTCTTCTACAAGGTCCTCCATGACAGAAGAAGAGCAAGTACTGGTACAAGTCCAGAACCATCTACTCATCAGAAACACATGTCAATCATACAATGTGTTGCAGCAATAGATTTCCTGCCAGTCAAGATGCTCATAATAAATTTGTGGTGGACAGCCAACGGACCTGCGGACCATTCCTGATTTTCATTTCTTTAGCCAAAAAAAAAGGTAGATTTTCAAAGAACACTCACCCTGTTCTTCCTACAACTCCTTAAGAGGAAACCAGACAAACTAAAAGGATTTAAATGTCCAGATATCCATACCCATTCAGCAGTTTCGAAGCTCCCAGCAAAAATGTTTCGAAAAGATACCTGGAAAGGGTACTATTTTCTTCTATGTTCTGTGTTTAGGATGTATCTATGTTCTCAAATGTTAATACTTTTGCTCAGATTTATACCTACTGAAATTCAGCTCCAGAATCTATTGAAATATGTATTTACCATATTGACACCAGAGCCTTAATCTCCATCAAAAAGACCAAATAATCTCTTGGAAGGCTATTACTTTTCTTATCTAACTATGGATTTTGAAAAAAAAATTAATCACCTTAGAGTTTACAACTTCAGCCTTGTCAAAAATCTCCTCTTCATCTGGAAAATACTCCCTAAATAAACTTCATTGTGTTTTGTTGGAATTCAAACTGTATAATAAAAGGAATCTCAAAAAGTTTTATTTATCAACTACAGTAATTTCACCATGTGCTCATTTCCACTGTAATCTTCAGGTTGCTGTTAATAGGAAGGTATTTCTTTGTCTACTAAAGAAAATTCGCATTTCATTAATATTAACCTTACCTAGTTTATTCTACTAAATCATTGCTACTGTTCAGAAGAATGTGTATTGAAATGTGTACAAAGAGAGCCAAAAAGCTGCTTTAAAAGCAAATGCAAAAGTGTCTCCTATCAGTGAACACACACATACTGAAACTTTCAGCTATGCAATTTACCAAATGTCAAATGAGAAATATTGTCTGCAAATATTCCCTATCCCAGAAATATCCCAGAGTTAAACCACTTTCCAATGCGATTTAGACTGGAAAACAATAATAGCTTCAGGTGATGTTCTTCTGTCAGTGAAAGTAAATGCAACTTTTGCCACTGACTTAGGTATAGAAACACACTGTAATGTAAATGAGAATTGTAGATACTTCCCAAAACGTATCAGATAACTGATTTTGTCCAGAATGTTTCGGATAAACTTGCTCATGGTGCTTTAAGTTTCCAACATAACAAAGTCGATGCATCTAATAAAAAACCAGTTTAATAAAATCTAATAAAATCAGTTAAAACTTCTGGAATTATATGTAGGGCTCAGCAAAACACTTAGGTAAAAAGCAAAAGAAAGGGCAAGAGTTCTCTCTGACTAAGTTTAAATATGTGCAACCTGCAGGAGACCACTGGCAACAACCAGTTGTCATAAATAAACAAATTACTGGTGCTTATAAACTTGTGCTTTCAGCCAGAGATGCATGGAGACCAGATCCTGCCAAAGGTCTCCAAGGGCCCTGCCTTGCTGCCGTCTGAAGCAGCTGTGGCAAAGCTTTTGATTTCAGTACTGCAGATCAAACAACAGGCACTGCAGCGTTCATCTCCACCATCTCCAGGAAAGCATTTGTTGAAAACTAGCAATAATGTGATACCACTAATATTTTCCCACCACCAGCAAAAATAAAAACTCATCAGTGCACTGTGAAACAATGCCTGTTTCCTTCTTTACGCATCTTGCTCTCCCCTCACTCAAAATCATGGGTGGTAGTGATGCAGAAAGAAGCCCAAAGGGGCCAGCAGAAATTGCCAATGCTTCACTTTCATACACAAAGTAGAAGAGGTTACCTACCTCTAGGACAATGGAAGCAACATATGCCAGTAAGATACCCTGCAGCAACCACAAGGTTTATTCTATACCAATCATTTGTTTCCAGATATATGCATTATTGGATTCTTAAGCACCAGTGCTTGAGAGCAGCTGGTCATAAAACTCCGCACTTCAAAAAATCTAACAAAAATAAGTTACTATAAACATAAATGCTGTTTTTAAAACACAATACTGCCAACTGATTCTGTGAAAATGTGTTTGATGGCAGATGATGTTCACTGATAGAAGGAATCAAAATGTACTTTGCTCTCTGGGGTTGGTATGTCTCCCAGGGTTATATGTATTCCAATATAGGAGGAGTACAGTAGAAGTAACTCTTCTCCATCAGTCCGGTATAGTGAACTGAAAGCTGAGAAGAAAGAAGAATGCAGTTATCCTGTATGTGGCCTGCGCTCACAAGAAATACTGAATATTTTGGACAGCTGTAACGAAACCAAATTGAGTTCCTATTCACCTGTTATGAATCAGATTCCCTCCCTCTGCGCAGCTCCCAAATGCTCTTTCACACAAAGAAAGGGCAAACATGTAGATAGAGATAACTGCTGGAAAACTGACAACTGCTCTTGTCAGAAAGCAGGTGGATTATCAATTAATTTTGACTGCTGCCGTAAATTACTTGATAGCATAACGAAAAAAAGTTGCAGTACTATGTAGAGATTATGGTTTTTTGAATGTTCCTTTTTAAGCTTCTGTATTTAAAGAATCAATATTCAGAAATATTTTCAGAATGTTATAGAAAATATATGGTCTAATTTACACTGATGATTTCAGGTTTTTATTTCATTGGGAATTTAGCTTGGCTAAATGCCCGAGAGGCCTAGTGTCTGCAGGAAAGCAGACATCTCCTTGTGAGAGTTTGACATTTTTGGATGTACCTTATGTGTTCCTGAACTGGCTGCTTCTTCCTTGCAAGTGAGAAAATCCCCTTGAAACATAGCAGTACCACAGCATGCCACAGATGCAATTCTTCTCAAATTCCATCTGACTCACCTGCTGATAATGTCTTGCATAGACACACATGATGTGGGGTTGACAGCTTGTACAGTTTCAACTTTCCTTTTTATTCCCCCAGAGCACGCATACATTTTTCAAGATAACATGCAAAGGTTTTTCTGAGTCAAAAATTTCTACTCAGAGACCTTAGTTTGGACGCTGGCTTTGGAACAATTTACATTATCAGTTGCTACCTTTTCTCAGTAGCTACAGGATCATCACATATAGAGTTAGCTATAAAGCAGGGGTGGGGTGGGGTGGGGTGTCTGCCTACCCCCCAGAATAAACTGGCATATTTAACTAACAGTCTCATTTCAAATCTAAAACTTTGTCAAATCAGAATAGACTATAAAATAATTGAACATTTATAGTTCTAGTTAAAACTTGGTGAAGACATACAACACGCAAGCATGCTTAAAATGTTCATTAGTGAGCTCATGCATAAAGTGCTAGATTAAGCACAGAGCTTCAGAGAAAATTCTAGAGGCTATTTTTCTATACATCAACAGTTTTGTCTTCCACGGTGTGCTCTATCCATCAATAAACTGATATACCAGTTTACTGAACTATTTTAAGAATGAAAGTGCTGTTGTGCATGACTCACATTTTATTAAGGTAATGACCGTGATGCATTCTATTTAGATAAACATCTCGTTGCTGAGGATGGTCTTGGCATGAAAGCAGCAATATACCTATGCTATTCCAGGGCATTACACAATCATAGAAGACATATCTATTTGTGGACAAAAGAACATAATCGAACAAATAATTACAATTGCTACCATGCAATCAAAACACATTACTTATATGCACTAGAGCGCAACCCTTATCCAAATTACAGATACACACATGCCTATGTATATAAACGAGGGGAATGGTTTCCAGGTTTCCAAAAAATAATTATTTAATCCATGTTTCTTGATATTTTTTTTTACCCTGCAAATATTTAAATCCCATTTCATATTTAGATGTATTAAGAACTGCATTTTGCACAGCAGACATTTTGAGGTGATTAATCACCAAAACTATTCTGTATGAAAACTATTCATACTCTCAATTGTTGCTGCTGGCAAGGCAGAAGGAAGCACCTGGGCAGCAAGACTAGCAGATGAGGAAAACAGTGGCAAGTTCTGCTCACCTTCCTCACCTGAGTCATCACAGTCAAAATGAAAGAGGAATACATTCAGCCTCTACAACTTCAATTCAACTAGGCATGCAGAGCACATGAAATAAATAAGAATTTCCAGATAGTGGCACATCTTTGATGTGTGGCACATCAATGTGCCACATTGATGATTAATCAATCTTAGGTAGTCTCAAACCAATGTTTATAGATAAAACCATTTAAAATGAACTATTGATGGAGTTTATTTTCAGTAGTGCTGTGAAAAGCTGCAAA
The DNA here is from genome assembly GCA_004320125.1 of Scolopax mira. Classification (NCBI taxonomy): domain Eukaryota; kingdom Metazoa; phylum Chordata; class Aves; order Charadriiformes; family Scolopacidae; genus Scolopax; species Scolopax mira. Next base: position 56,658 of record BJBW01001869.1, read on the forward strand.
CCTAAGTATGAACAAGAGTCGAATATTTAAAGGAAGTTTCAAGTTTGCTCCTTCCCCTGAATTTCAATGCAGTTCTGAAAGCAACAATGAAATCATGTCACTATTCAAAGAGTGAGCTGATAACAGTTTAAACTTTAGAATAAACTTTTTTACTCCTTCCCTATTCATCTGATTAGAAACATCTGTACATCTGGGAGAAACATGACTCTAGATAGAGCTGCTATCCAAACCCAAATGAGTTAGCATACAAATCCCAGGGCTGGATTGCTACAGAGGAGGCCTCAGAGGTGGAACACCTCTCAGAATTGCCTGTGTGCGAGCTATTGAATACAGACAAAAAGAGACTCCTTGATGCAGGCAAACAGCAAGTAAACTACTTTTAACTTGGGTCTTCAAACACATTTTTAGGTTGCTTATTTACATTTAGGAGAAATCCCTTAAGCATCTACAGGCAGTTTGACTTCAGGAATAGTTATGCAAAATACTTTCCACAAGTTCTGAGTATCACATGCATATTATATAAAAATAAAGATTAATTTCTCATTACATTAAATGGATTTTAGGTACCTCATGAGTCCACTTAAACAAATTTTTATTAGTACAAACATATTTTTGGGAAAAAAAATGTGCCTACATAAATATATTTAAGGTACTGCTAATCTCATTGTATTGCTTTGTGGCAATCTTAAGAAATGAAAAAATAGTTAAAGTGCCTGCTTGTGGTCAAAACACACATCACAAACCTCCAGCTCACCAACTGGTCGCATCTTCAGCTATGTAAGGAAACAGCCATCTGTAAAACTAGCATACACGACTGCAAAGCTAGTCCATTCAAATACAGTAGTTACTTAACTTCTTCCTGTTATAACTGCTGCCTGAAGACAGTAAAGGGGAGGAGATTCCCCATGGCAAGAGGGGATGAGGTACTTCTGATAAGAACATCTGGGATGCAAAGTAAGCATGACTGACCAAGTGCACAGCTACTCCTTGCATGAGAGTTCCATTTCTGCCAGCTGTGAGCCAGGACTCTTATGTCTCTTCTACAGCTGCAGCGTGGGAAGCATTTTAGAGCCCTGCAGAATTTACAGGAGGACACAGGGGTCCAGCACGAGCAATAAGTAGCCTTACATTGACTGCCCCACTTTGTCTTTTAGACAGAGCTGAGGAAAGCCAGCTGAATGCCAAAAGATAATCTTTGCTGAGGCTTTGTTCCCCTATCAATCTGCTTCTTTGGGTTTTTACATAGATGTTGTGTATTTCCTCTCATTAGTCACATGAGCAGTTCACTGTGGAAGCCCCTAGGATTTATCGCATGATCAATCATGCCAGAAGAACACCTACAAACCTAAGCCTTCACAAATGATGGCTCTGCCTTCAAAACACTGGAAAAAATTTATGTCCACAGTGAGCTCTGTTTAAAACCAGCAGAAGCACTTACACAAGCAGAGAAAAGAGGGAAATAAAAGTTATGAACATGAGACAGCTCATGACTTTCTTGAATTGCTCCTTTTTCCACTCCCACAGTCTCAAAAGAAGGAACCAACACCTCAGTGGGCAGGGGAGTAACATTTCCTTCAAAATAAATTCAAGCAAAATGACCCATTCTCATCTCAGAAATAAATGTATAAGTTGGTCTAGTATCATGAATCAGAAAAGCAGAGGCCAAAGTCAACAAGTGTGAGATATGACCTACAAGCTGGGAAACACTAAGTGAAATACACTGAACCACAAAAGATTTTGGGTACGCATTGAAGGGACCATAGATTTTACTATCTGTAAAACCCTAAACTAGCCCCCAAACCCAAGATTTTCACCGAGTCTCACTTAGACAGGCATGAATGCCTGTGCAGGCTTTCATTCTGTAGACAGAAACTTCAGCTTTAGAAATAAATTTTGCCAGTTTTTGTGCAGATGAAAGAATTGTCCTTGCCCATGGCTAACCTGCCTGATTATTAATAGCCACATGATCACACAGTTTAACTCCTCTCAGTCTTTTTCTGGAAGCCTGTGGTAAACACTACTGATTACCTTTCAAACAGGCAGATTCCTTTCAACTTTAAAAAACAAAAACAAAACCAAAACAAACAAAAAAAAACCAGGAAAAAAAAACTGGGGAACAAAAAAAAGCCGCTTCCAAGTGCCATACATTTAAAGCAAAATGTTTGCAGAGTTCTGTTCTCACTAAATCCAAGTGAACATCTAGGAGTTAAGACCTGTGGATAACCAAATGCAAAAGCATGGCTTCCTCACACCTACAGACACACAGAATAGCTCAGAGAAAGGATTTATTTTTTTTAAGGATTCAGAGATGAACACAATACCAAAGATGCAACAGTGCAATTCATTATTTATGAAAATGAAGAACATTTGTTATAAGAAATGCTGCAGAATAATAAAGGAGAAGGTTTAGCTGCTTCAGGGAAAAGAAGCTGAAAATCGGCTGCAAGAAGGACAGGCTTGAAAAGAACTGTATAGCTACTACTTCTTTTACACTGTAAAGAACGGATTTACACCCAGGAGTAAGGACGTGTTGTTCCAACAATCAGTGTTAGTCATAACGTGGCTCAAGACTAAGAAAATGTAAGGATAAAGCAGCTAAGCTTTGGCTGACCTCAAATTCATTTACGATCACGCACAGCAAACCCAGCGCCTACGTTTTCATTTGCAAAATGCAGGGTGCCACGGAGCTGCTTTATCTCATCTGTTACAAGCAGACCTTGAGCAGATCTTCCTAAAGATGCAGACTGAAAACCCCAGCCAGTTCTGGACGGCTACCCCGAGTTGTGTTGGTGTTAACCTACGATCTCCCCGATTACTCATGGTCTCATCTGCCAGCCGCTTTCCGTGACGACCGGATCACAAACCCCGCGGCTGGACCGAGCAAGGCTCGGCCACAGATTTTCATCCCCGGCCCAGCCACCATCCTGCGTCCGCCGAGACACCGGTATTACCCCTCAAGGCAGGAGCCAGGGAAGAAAACGCTTCTTCCCGGTGCTCCTCCCCGCGCCGCCCGCCGTGCCCGCCGCCGGCGCCGCGCTCAGCACCGCGGACAGCGCCCCCGCGGGGAACCGGGCGGGCGGCACCTTCCGCGGGGCGCCCTGCGGGGACCCGCCGCCGCGGGCCCGGGACGCGCCGCTCCAGGGCCGTGGGAAGCGGCCTGCCGGCGGGCTGCCCCCTGCGGGGCGCGCACATGCACACGGACACACAGACACAGACACGACACAGACACAGACACGCAGACCGCGGCGCCGCCGTCACTCACCACATCCTCCGCAGGGCGCCCCGCCGCCGCCGCCGCCGCCGCCCGCCGCCCCCGGCGCCGCGGACGCCCCCCGCAGCGCGGCGGCGGTGGCGCCGGGCGGCCGCGGCTCCATGCGGAGGGCAGCGGCGGCGGCTCGCCTCCCCCCGGCCGCCCCGCGGAAGCCGCCGCCGCCGCCGCCGCGCAGAGCCGGAGCGGGAGGGCGGGGAGCCGCGGCCGCATGGTGCTGCCCGCCGCCCCGCCCGCCGCCCGCCCCGCTGCGCACCGCACCGCCCCTCGCGCCCGCCCCGCCGGGCCGGCCGGCAGTGGACCCGCGGCGGCGGCCGGGTCCTTCCGCGGGCCCGCGGCTCCCCCGGCCCCCAGCCCAGCGAGGCGGTAAACAGGGGTCTCGTCCCTTCGTCAGAGACGCCGTCTCGTTTCCCTGAGTTCTCCCTCCTCTGCCACGCACGTCGCGTGCCCCTTTCTCAAAGCGAAGCGGACAGCGTTGCTCACAGGGGTCTGCAATAGCCGGCGGTAGTTCACATGCTTCCTAACAAGATCCTCACGGAGAAAACCCCCACCGACTCTGCGGAGCTTGATGGGAGCACAAGCTTGAGCAAGGGTGTCATACCCCAAATTGCTTCCAGGTGAAGCAAGAACTCCAGTCCCTGAATAGCTTTTCGGGTAAGGCGACACAGTAGGCAAGACTCAGTATTGGAAGAGCTCCCTAAAGAACCCCAGTTTCTCACTTATAGCTGAAACCTTCCATCTACTGAATCATAGATTCCTCCCTGCCTCAGAGGTGGGCCACCCTGACACTTCAGCTGGTTTCTCAGGGCCATGTCCAGACAAGTTGGGAAAATGCCCAGGCGTGAAGAACCTGCAGCCTTGCTGCCCGCCCCCTGCCTGAACTGAACAGCCTGCCAGGGAAGAAATATATCTTCCAGTCTCCCATGAGTGCCCTATATTGCAATGAGTATCTTCTGCCTTAGGTGCACCTCTGAGAAGAGTCTGTCTCTCTCAGTGCCCTACCATGAAGGAGCTGATGACAGCCAGATGAGTGCCTTTTCATCATCTTGTTCTCAAGCTGAACAAAAGCATACTTGCTTGCCATGTGCTGTGCTCCAGCCCTCTCCGCATCTCAGTGGCCTCCACTGGCTTGCTTGATGGAGTCTGTCTTAAGATGACCTGGGGATCCCAAAAGGAACCTGACATTTGCTGATGCTGAACTTCAGCAGGTTCCCATCAGCCCATTCTCTGGCTTGTCAAGGTACCTCTAAAAAGCAGCCCTCTTCTCCAGTGTATCCACCATTCCTCTCACCCTGGGAGCATCTGCAAACCTTCTGAGAAGACACTCAGTCCCATCATCCAGGTCACTAGTAAAGACATTACACAGTCTTGGCCTCAGTATCGGTATTTCAGAGGAACAACACCAGTAACCAGCCACAAGCTAGACTTTGCATTGCTAATTATAACACTTTGAACCCTAAGCTCTACCCAAAATTCTATGCATCCTCTAGTCCACTTATCCAATGCATATCCTTCCTATATCCCAACCTACTTGCCAGTTTTTACTGTATTTAAAGACAAATCTAAAATCTACAATGCATCTGGACAGCTTTGACCAGTGGCACGCTATAATGAGGTATAGGGGTATCTGAACTCAGAGTACAAGAAGTAATCTCCTGCTTCTTCCCCAGGATATGCACTTCAGCATCAGGCTCCCAAATTAGCACTTAGCAATGAATAAGAAGGGACAAAACAAAGAATAATTTTCAAATTTTTTTTGCAGGGAATACTGATTACTTCAATGCATCCCTAATTTGAGCAGTGCCTAACAAAGAGGTCTGATTTGCACTGAAATCTGTGATTGGAGCTCAGATATTTCTAGACAGCACAGCCTGTCGATAATTTTTGGCTTTCTGAAAAGTGACGCCTTGAAAACTTCCCCTAGAAAGCAGGCCACCGTAACTGATCATAGGCCAATGACCTAAACCCACCTTTGCTATGTGATCCGACTCCTTGAATTTAATGCTTAGTCTGCTCAAGGTTCCCATGTCTCACCCTCTCATTTTAATCACAGAACTAGTGCTTATTATTTAAAATAATTGGACAACCTAGCAGGAAGTGACCCCTTTGTATAAGAAAATGCTCCTACATATCTACATTTATCTTTTTCTTTTCACACGTATCTGCATTGTTAAAATAAAATTAAAAACAGGTTCTCTCCTTAATGCCAGCCTGTGTTCACTAATTCATTCCAGAGCATCGGTGAGCTTGGGTTACTGTCACCGTCCAAGTAATTACTTTTCTTGTGAAAAGTCTCGGTTTAGGAAAGCATTTCAGTACATGTTTATGGTTGAACATGTGCTTAAACCTTCAGCTATTCAACAAAGCACTGCAGCCTCTACTTGAGCATGTGCTTAGACATCTTGCTGACTCAAGGTTTTAGTCTGGAGTGAAAAAAGCAAACCTATATTTCATCCTGCAGGTGTAGTTAACACCCAGAAAAAAACGACAAAAAGTAGTTCCATTTGTAGCATGGTTACAAAACTACTTATAGTGAATTCAATGACCCCAGCACATCTATGTAGTAAGAATTATGAGTCATATAAGTGGATATTCCCATGGCTTTTACAAAATCTCCTCATAGCTTCATGCAGATGGCAAAATCAAAGCAAATGCTCAGTACAAGGCTTCACTCCATGTACCTTTCACTCTATTGTTGACAAGGAAGCCACAGCTTTTCTGTCAGCTCAAACCATTTGCTAGATTAGCAATGCTGAGCAGATAACAAGAAACAGGTCCTGACAAAGCCTCTTGCATCTCAACGGTTTTATGAACAGTTGTCAAGACTTCTGTGTGACTAAGTAGATCTACACAGATCTACACTCACATCCTCAGAACAAGTCTGAAACTTCAAAGGCCTGTGAAACTCAAGTAAAGTGTGTGCTGACAACATGGATCAGACAAACTCCAGACAAACACTCCAGACCAAAATCCTGTCATACTTCCATTTCTAAATATCAGGCCAGCTGCAGTGAACAATATCTGTGTTTTATGAGTAGCTCTCTGCAATTCATGCCACCCATTACCAAAGGGTCCCTCTCACAGTCCCCCTCATTACAAGCTGTGTCAACATGTGCAGATTGCAGGACTTTCACTCCTTCTGCCCTTTTATAGCATCTATAGACAACATGGAATAACAGAATCATAGAATGGTTTGTGTTGGAAGGAACCTTAAAGATCATCGAGTTTCAAAACCCCTGCCCTGAGCAGGGACATCTCCCACTAGGACAGGTTGCTCAAAGTTCCATCAAGCCTGGCCTTGAACACTTTCTAGGGATGGGGCATCCACAGCTTCTCTGGGCAGCCTGTTCCAGTGTCTCACCACCCTCACAGTAAAGAATTTCTTCCTAAGATCTAATCTAAATTTCTCCTCTTTCAGTTTAAAACCATTACCTCTCCATACTATCGCTACATTCCTTCATAAAGAGTCCCTCCCCGTGTCTCCTATAGCCCCTTTTAGGTCTCCCCAGAGTCTTCTCTTCTCCGGGCTTAATAACCACAACTCTTTCAGCCTGTCTTCATAGCAAAGGGACTCCAGCCCTCTGATTATCTTCACAGCCCTCCTCTGGACCCATTCCAGGTCCATGTCCTTCCTGTGCTAAGGACTCCAGAGCTGGATGCAGTACTCCGGATGGGGTCTCAACAGGGCAGAACAGAGGGATGTAATCACCTCCCTCGACCTGCTGGTCACACTTCCCAGTTCTTCTAGATATCCAGCATATCTACTGCATCACACAGCTTGGTGTCATTGGCAAACTTAATGATGGTGCACTCAATCCTACTGTCCATGTCCCCAACAAAGATGTTAAACAGCACTGGTCCTGGTACCAACCCCTGAGGAACACCACTTATTACTGGTTTCCACTTGGACATTGAGCCGTTGACTGCAACCCTTTGAGTACAGCTAGCTAGCCAGTTCCTTATCCACCAAGTGGTCCATCCATCAAACCTGTGTCTTTATGTTGCAGCTGAGCAGGTGCTGACCATGTCTCCCTGTGAACCTGCACTTAGTGGCAGTAGCTGTGGATGGGCTGGAACAACAGCAGCAGCGGGAATTTTCACCATGCTGTATCCTGGAATCAAAGATGTCTAACCCTTGTGCCCAGCTGCTTTGAATGTAGGGGGAAAGTATGCCAATTCTTTCAGACACTCAGTGTCTGGAAAAACTGAACTGCCACCCCATTCAGCATCCTTCAGGCTGAAACTTTTCTATCCCTCAATTAGCAGACCTAGAAAATACCCAAGTCCCTAAAAACTGAGTTATTTGCCACTTTTGATAACTACCGTGTACTTGATGCCATCTTCATCAGCATAATTGGCTCTCTGTAATGTTTTATTTTGATGGCATTCAGGAGTGGGAATACTTCACACTTAAAAAAAAAAAAAAAAAGGCTGAGGCCCAGTTTCAACAATGTATGATTAATGGCAGGCAATGTTTGGAGCCAAAATATCTCTGGCACAAAACTCCAGAGTTTTTTTTCAGCTGCTTTCATGGAAGTGAAGCAGCCATATTAGTTATCAGTTGCAACAAAGGTTAAAAACAGCACAAAAGCAGGGACTTCTTTGGGTTATAGGAGAAAATAGCCAGGTCCCTCTACAGCACACATATGCCATACTTTAATTGTTTTAAGTGGAGGACACAAAAGTAAACATTGTAGTTTATACATAGAATCATAGAATTGCCTAGGTTGGAAGAGACCTTTCAGATCATTGAATCCAACCATCAACATAACACTGATGAAAAGTATCACTAAACCATGTAGGAAAATGTTTTTCCTACATGTTTACCCTAAAGAAAAATGAGTGTTCACAAAATATCACACAAACCCCTGGTGCTACAGAGTGATGAAGCAAGAAGCACATGAATTCTGCTTTTTGACTTCTCCTGCCACAGTATTACAGTAGTGGAGATGGCAACACTACAGCAAGAAATACAAGGGGGAAGTCTGAAGACCAGCCTTGCATGGAGGGACTTTGAATTGCTTTTGCTCATTTGTCAGCATATTTGCTAATAGGAGATTCTAAAACAAGTGTTTTGAAGAAACATGGAAGTGGTAAGGTGTGGTCCCTTGTGAGCTCAGGCAGCCATGTCAAGATAATCTTTTTTAATAATCATTCTAAGGTCATTTTAACAGAAGCTATGGAGGTTTTGGCCAAAATATTTCCTTTGCAAAGCTATCCCAGAATCTTATTTCTCTACCTGTAAAAGATTTTTCTAACTTCTAGCCTAAAAGAAATCATTGAACTGCCTAGGTTGAAAGGGACATTTCAGATCAACTAGTCCAACCATCACCCTAACACTGACATAAAGCATCACTAAACCATATCGCTAAGCAAACCATAACACTAAGCCTACATACTCATAAACCAATAAATAAATAGATACTTATAAATAAATAAGTATATACATGCCTAGCCCAAGAACAGCAATTATAACCTGGCTGACACTATCCTTTATCTGAAATATCTCTGTTCTCCCCTCTTCCTGTTCTTAAGTCCTTATGAGCAATTCAGCATTGCCTCTCATTCTTCATCTTCATGGGCAAAAAAAGACCATATATTTCAGGTCCTATTCTAACAGGGACCATTCCTTCTTTCTGGTAATTTTGGTCTTCCAACTTTGCCCACCTTGGTCCAATATCAGTTGAATGAGTTTTGGGACACACACCATTCCAACCCTAGTAGCTGGTTGCCAAGACCAGTCTCTGCCCCAGTGGCACTGAGACCCCACACTTTGATAGCTGATGGGGCTATCCCAGATATGGGGCACCCACACCCCAAGTCTGACTCCAGTTGCTGGCACCAAATCCATCACACCGGTCCTCCCAGTACTGGTTCTTCATCCTTGCAGCAACCATGCCTGTAGGATAGAGAGTGAAACTATGCAGATGGTTAGGGAAAGATTTGATAAGAAGATAGGACAGATTGCACTGATCAGGTGCCAGGCTCAGTCAAATGTAATGACAAGTCTCGGCTTACACACAACTGGCTTCTCTTAGAATCATTCCGATCATAACATTGTGTTGACTGGAAGAGACCATCCAGTCTAACCATGAACCTGGCACTTCCAAGTTACCCCTAAACTATGTCCCTCAGCACTGCATCTATATGTCTTTTAAATGCCTCCAAGAATATTGTCTCAACAGCTTCCCTGAGCAACCTGTTCCAATGCCTAACAACCCTTTTAGTGAAAAAAGTTTTCCTAATATACAATCTAAACCTCCCCTGGCATAACTTGAGGCTGTTAGCTCTTGTCCTATCACTTGTTACTAGGGTGAAGAGGCCAACACCCATCTTGCTTCAATCTCCTTTCAGGTAGTTGTAGAGAGCTATAAGGTCTCCCTTCAGCCGCCTTTTCACAGAATCACATGGGGTTGGAAAGCGTGTCTGGAGATCATCCAGTCCAACCCCTCTACCAAAGCAGGTCCACCCAGAGCAGGTTGCACAGGAACTTCTCCAGGCAGGTTTTGAATGTCTCCAGAGAAGGAGACTCCACCACCTCTCTGGGCAGCCTATTCCAGTGCTCTGCCACGCTCAAAGTCAAGAAGTTCCTCCTCATGTTTAGGTGGAACTTCTTATATTCAAGTTTGTGCCCCGTTTCCGCTTGTCCTATCCCTGGGCACCACTGAAAAAAGACTGGTCCTGTCCTCTTGACACTGTCCCTTTAAGTATTTCTAAGTATTGACCAGATCCCCCCTTAGCCTTCTCTTCTCTAGACTAAAAAGACCCAAGTCCCTCAGCCTCTCCTCGTAAGGGAGATGCACCAGGCCCTTAATCATCTTTGTAGCCCTTTGCTGTACCCTCTCCAGCAGTTGCCCGTCCTTCTTGAACTGGGGAGCCCATAACTGAGTCCAGATGGGGCCTCATCAGGGCAGAGTAGAGGAGTAGGATAACCTCTCTTCACCTGCTGGTCACACTCGTCTTGATGCACCCCAGGATACCATTGGCCTTCTTGGCCACAAGGGCACATTGCTGGCTCATGGCCATCCTATTGTCCTAGGTCTTTCTCCTCAGAGCTGGTCTCCATCAAGTCAGCCCACAACCTGTACTGGTGCATAGATTTCTCCAAACTGAACTACTTTCAGAGACCTGACACCCCTTTCTGTCTTCTCTTCCCTCTTCCTGCTTTATTCCTCCCTAAATCCTGTCCCATGAACATTCCCTCAGCACCTGCCACAGTCACACCAACCCCTCCAGCATCCTGCACTATTGGGCTTTCATTCTTAGCAGTGGCAAAGCCCCGGTTTCCCTGTAGTCTCTTGATAGCCCATCAGTTACTGTGATTGACCAGATTTGATTCTCATCTTTGTTGCCATTACATTTCTGTCACATTTGTGTCTCTACATGTCTTTATTCATGGCTTCCCTCTTGTCCTTATTTTCTCATCTGACAAGGAGTTTGACAAGGTAATCTCTTCACAGCTTCTAACTCCAGACCTTTCACACCCTTCCAAGACCTTATACCTCTTTTAGTCTCTAACACAGATAAAAATTCAAAATCAAGAAGAAATTTAGGTACCATGTGAAGTGTTTCCCATTTGGACAGCAAGATTAGAAGGGAGGCAAGCATAGGAAAGGCCTCAGGAGTGCACCTCCCTGATGGTCCATCTTGAAAAGACTTAAATTTGGGATTATTGAAATGTCCTATTTCCATGAAAATTGACAAAGTAGTTCAATATTTATACACACACACACACTTTGTCACAATTTTTCTTTCTGTTTAATCCTGATCCAGAATAGAAATCTGCATTTTTACCCATGTGGCTTGAGTTGTCCAAACAACTCCAGTTACTTTACTGCAAGGAGTAACTAGACCTCTTTATTTTTCACTACATCCTTGGGTTTTGGAATGACAGAAAAAAGGAAGAGACAGAGACAAAGACTAAGATGATAAAACATATCCCTGCAGACTAAAAATCTAACCAAGAGTTTGTCTGAATCAACTTCTTAACAGCAGTTCATAGTTTTTTTTGTTTTAGCCTGTATCCTTGCTTTTGACGGATAATTTTGAGTGAAGAATTAATTTGAAATGTTCACTGGAGTTTTTTTCAAACCATGAATTTCTTGCAATACCGCCTAAGAAAAACACTCAGCAGGCTGAGCTTCATTAGAACTACTTCTAAAAGCACTGTGTAACAAAGATATTTGCAGAAATGTAGTTTCTTTGGACCTCATTGTGAAAAACAGTAGAGCAGTAAGAGATATAAAATGTGTGTGCAGCACAGAACCACAATTGTAAACTTATTCAACAGCCTGCATACACCTGCTCTGAAATCATCAACAAGCATTTTGGTTTAGGGTTGTGGTTTTTTTTCCTGGGATTATGTACATTAGCTTTGCCAGAGGCAAAGTTAAAATTATAATATTCATTTGTGGCATGTGAAACAGGCAGAATGATACTGCTGTTTGCCACAAACGGTTAGTTTGACTTAATATGAGGTTTATGACGTCAGAGTAGGTGTTTACAAACGTGGCATTAGAAGATAGAAGACAGCCCAGCTGAAGTGCATATGGCCTTTTATCTCCCTCTGGTGGCTTGATTGCTAACCAATAGTTGACTGCTGCCTCTGAGCTGGAGAAGCCAGTCTGTCCAGGCAATCCTTTTGTATATTCACAAACATTAAGGGTTTAACCCCAATACTAACTTGGTCTTGGGCATCTTGGAAAGTGTTGGTATTTGAGGTTTTTGACTGCTTGGAGCTGCATGTCTCAGGCAATGTCCCTTGCAGAGCAACCAGCATTTTCACTTCTGTGTGTTTCCATGTCCCCTCTAGAAGCCATCCATGGGACAAAAATCCCAGGAATCTCTGACTCAAAAATCTGTGGAGCCTAACACACGGATTGATTATTCCTTGCCTTGGAAAAGACACCTTACATGCTTTGTCCTATACGCAAAAGTTGTTAGTCTAAAAGATTACAGAAGACAATTCAATGAGAACCATTTCTCCTTAGCATACTAATTGTATTTCCTTTCCCATAGCGGGCAAAGAAAAGCTCTTTTCAAGTGTAATATTTTATGCTACTGTCCAGAACAACCTGATAATATTTTTATTTTTGAAACAGAGAAATAGACATACAATGTGTGTTGATAGCTGCTGCAAAGCAAATGCCCTGTGGAGAGGATCTAAACTTATCTCCAACTTTCCTGTACACTGACATCTCTGTAGAATATTGTGCCACAGAAATGCAGTTTCCAAAGTACCTGTTTTGGTTTTGAAGTCTCCCAGCACTTTGGATTTGCGCATCGCTTTGCAAAGGGGTCAATGTGGAACAAGCAAATAGGGAAAATTCCTGTTCATTTCAAGTCTGAATGTAATACCAAGGGATAGAGCACAAGGTTCCAAAGTGTAATGGCACTAAAACAAAAACATACTTTTCTCATTAATTTTACTAGACCCTCACCAAACAATGAACACAATAGACTGCACAAAGACGCTTTTCAAATTGTAACAATGCGAAATGCTTTCTTCTCCCTGTGCAACTGAATTCAGTTAGAGCTGATCCCCTTGTTTATTTCCCTCTGGGAAGAGGAAAGAAGTGTTTCACACCTAACCCATGCCCAAGAGCTGCTCATATATCAATCAAGCCACAGGACAGCTTTGAAGATAAAAAGTACACGTGCTCAGTGGAACAACTCACCTGCTTGCTTCATTCCAGCACTCCACTAAGATGTACACAGGTTTTAAAGGGAAAATCAGGTTTTCACAGCATCCTTATTAAGCCAAGATGACATTCAGATACAAATTAACTACAGATGTTATAGAACTAGCCTGCAGAAGTCATGTCCTGCTTGATTTGGAAAGCCTAATTGATTAGGTACTAAATATAGTTATATTTACTTCAGCTGGAAATTTCTTCCCATGGAAACAGCATAAAGAAAACCATACATAATGAAATGCACCTTTTAGATAAAAATCTCCAACATTAATCATATATTAGCATGCTGTGTTCAATAATACTTCAGCTTATGTCCTGTGCAGTAGTTTGGTTTGTCCTTTAACACCAAATAAACAATTAAACACAAACAAGTAAAGTACTTCCCTAACAAGAAACAATTTACCAGAAAGCATTCTTTCTGACCAAGATTTGTTGTGCCTGCCTTCTGCCATCCCATTTTGGCTGCTTTGATTTTCTTACCTGACGCAAATGATTGGTTTTCATTCAGTGGATTTATTGGTGGAAGTAAACTGACTTGATTGCCTTTCTGTATATGTGAGAGCCAGGACCAAGAGTACTTACTCTGATCCTGTGCATCACAATGAGGGAAGAGTGCCAAGAGTTTCTGTAAATCTATCCATGCCCCTGAGGTGATGAGTAATGGAGGAAATGTCTGCAGAAAAGTTTCATGTACCCACATCAAGTAGAGGCCCATCCACTTCCTGGTGATTTTGGAAATAAGAAGGGTCTGGTTCTATTTCTACAATGTTGCTTATTGCTAACTAGCATGCAAACATGCTGCTCTAGGGAAAGAGGAACAGTGATTCGAAGAAAGGTTAGAGTTGGAAGGGACTTTAAAGATCATCTAGTTACAATCCCCTTGCCACAGGCAGGGACTCCTGCAAGACCAGGTTGCTCAAGGCCCCATCCATCTTGACCTTGGAGATTTCCAGGGAAAGGGAAGCCAATGCCTGTATCCTTCCATGCTTTAGGTGGAGAGATGCACTAAAAGACCTTCTTTAGGAGATACAGGCGTAACTTCTTGTCACCACAATAGTACACAATGGCTGGAGGAGGTGCAATGTATACACCACTAGCACTGGGACACATAAAAGTTCTGCAAACACAACAGAAGGGACACTTTAATTAATACAGTAGCACAGGAGAGATTTAGGAATCTAAACGTGATCTCAGTGCGTGCAAAGCAAGAAGAGGAGATGTATAGATTTGTCATCTCAGGGCATAGTTTAGTGGTAGTTGATAGTGTTGGGTTTATTGTTAGACTCAATGATCTTAAAGGTCTTTTAAATGATCCTATGATTCTAAGGTAAACCACTCAGAAGCAAATGAGAGCAAGGCCTTGACCAAGCTGCTCACCTAGACTTCCCCAAATGGAAAAGAAAGTCTTAAAGAAAGCAGAAAGGCTCTTGCCTCCTTCCACTACAACACTTTATTTAGTCCCATGTAAGGTTGAAGCCACAAGTTGCCCAAGCAACAGAGGGTCCATAACAGCTTAAGAATATCTGGAAATGGAGGCTGTGTGACATGTCTCCTCTCTACTGCCAATCTCATGGATTTGCAGAGATGTAGCAGGAGAATGGATGAAGAAGGCAAAGGAGTCACGATGTACATTGCATTTCCTGGGACTGTCATGTTGCTCTTCAAATCAGGCCTTGAGATGCTTTTGAAAGTGGTATTGTTTGAAAATTAATTTGTCACAAATCACCCCAACAAAACATTCTGTTTCCTTGTGTCCCAAGAAACTGAAATAACTACTTCAAGCCTGATTTTTAGTTGTTATCTAAGTACAGGTCCCATGTATTAGACATATAATGGTTTTTAAACTGACATTTCATTCACTTGGTTGAGATATATGCAAAAAATCATTCATTTTCCTGTGTAACTGAGACTTAGTCTTTCTCCTGTGATGAAATTTGTGAACTGGGCTTGAAAGGCACTAGTGCGAGATTTTCAGGGAAGCTACCCAGATGCAAAAGCAGAGTGTTGATTCCAAAGTCCATTTCAAGAAATGCCAAGTTGAATCCTTTCTAAAAACAGCAGGAAATAATCTTTTAGGAAACTCCACACAAAAAAGAATTGGTCACAAGTGCTTGACTTTACGAAGACTGGTAGCTCCAAGGCTGATCAGGGGAGGATCTTTTTCCCCTCCAACTTTTCAAGTATAACGTAAAATCTCCAGTGAGATTTAGGCGGGATACTCATATCAGGAAGGTCCTTTAAAAAAGGGCTGATTAAAATTTTTAGAGTGCATATACTAGATGATCAGCGTAGCAAACAGTACAAATGGAGAAAAAAGCCAGATCATAGATTAAAGAACAATGGTCACAAATAGTAGCATTTTCTTGAGAGATGGAAGAGTTACATTTTTTCCAACTTTTCAGGGAGAAAGAAGTTATCTGAATTAGATAGAATTGACCTTGTTTTGGTTTACATTATTTTCTTTATTCTTAAAAAAGTACAAGGTGATCATTACAGGCCTGACTTCCCAAGCCATAGCTTTTGGAATTGGAAGGCCATATAAATTTGCACTGTTGAATTGCACTGATGTCAGAAAATTCCATGGTCAGTTGATAAAAGATGTGCCAAATATCCCTAAAATATTACTTATACAGACTGCCATTAAAAAGAAAGGAAGTTTCTCTGCTGTCGTTAGTGACTATAAAAGCTTATGTCCCACAGCCTGAAATGATTATGCAGGAGAATCATTTCTCTGCCTAGTCTTCTCCTCCCTGTCCCCACAACAAAACCACTCTGTACCATGATATCTGGCCATCCCACCCACAACAACCAGAATTGGTAACTCAGTTTTAACTATTTAAACTTCAATACCCATCCCATACAAGACCTGGCTTCCCTTTAACATCTCTGTGGACTTCTTTCCACCACACATTCATATCCAACTGAATATCCAGTTATTTTGAAATTTACTAATTGAGACAGCTGATGCTTGCACTACGTTTAGCCTGGCTTCCTAAGGACATTCAGCTTTGTTTCATCTGCACTCACTGATCGCTAGCAACTTCAGGGCTTGATGTCCTATTGTGCTGTGATGGAATATTTTCAAATATTTCTTTCCTACCCTTTTAACAAAGTAACAGTATTATTATAAGAAGCACCCATGATCATGGAGAAAAGCCATTGTGTAGGCTTATCCCTTGGACAACAGAAGATAGAATTATAGAATCATTTAGGTTGAAAAAGACCTTTAAGATAATCAAGTCCAACCATTAATCTAATGCTACCGAGTCCACCACTAAACCATGTTCCCAAGTGCCACGTCTATAGGTCCTTTAAATACCTTCAGGGATGATGACTCAGCCATTTTCCTGGGCAGCTTGTTCCAGGGCTTGATAACATTTTTGGTGAAGAATTTTTTCCTAATAGCCAATCTGAACATCCCCAGCACAACTTGAGGCCATTTCCCATTTCCTTTTGTTCTATGTTACTTGGAAAAAGAGACCAACACGTACCTTACTACAGCTTCCTTTCAGGTAGCTGCAGAGAGCAAGCTACTAAACAAGCTCATTCCCTTAGTTGCTCTTCATAAGTGTTGTTCTGTACACCTTTCACCAGCTTTGTTGTTCTTCTTTGGAATTTTTCTTTGTTTTCTTCTCTAGCATCTCAATATCTTTCTTGTTGTGAAGGGTCCAACACTGGACACAATATTCAAGAGGTAGCCTTATCAATGCCAAGTACAGGAGGACTATCACTTCCTTCATCCTGCTGCCACATTATTTCTGATACAGGTTAGGATGCCATTGGCCTTCTTGGCCACCTGGGCACACTGCTGTCTCATATTCAGCCAACGGTAGACCAACACCTCCAGGTCTTTTTGCACCAGGCAGCTTTCCAGTCACTCTTCTCCAAGGGGGTTATCATGACTCAAGTGCAGGACCAGGCACTTGGCCTTAATATCTATATATTACATGCAAGGGGTAATGGGCTTGACCTAAAAGAGGGTAGATTTAGACTAGATATAAGAAAGGAGCTTTTTGCAATTAGGGTGGTGAAACCCTGGAACAGGTTGCCCAGAGAGGTGGTAGATCCCCCATCCTGGAAACATCCAAGATCAGGTTGGATGGGGCTCTGAGCAACCTAATCTACTTGAAGATGTCCTTATAACCTCTAAAGATGTCCTTATAAACCTCTAAACCTTATCAACCTAAACTATTCTGATTCTATTGTTTCTATTGGACATGAAGAAAGTACAAACTTGGTATATATTTAATGAATACTAACACAGCAACTGGGAATGCTTAGGGACAAGGGCTTCAAAATTTCTTCCATTATTTTCATTTAAGCAAATTGTAGAGCTGAGTCTCTGAAGTGTTGAAACATTTTCTCACAAATGTTGAGAATTAGAACTTATAAGGGAAAAAGAAAAACTGTGATCTCTACTCCTGGCAGACCTACCCAGCTTGGGGGAAGTGGTATTGGCTCTTTGGTGACTTAGCCAGCATCAGAGTCCCTCTAGCAGAAGGGAGCAATTAACAATTATGCTTGAACTGCCCCCATGGAAACAGAGCAGGAGAATGGCAGTATGTACCACAAGCATCAAGCTGCTAAGGTGTGGGATGCAAGAAGACATCTGGGGAGGGACAAAGAAGAGCAATTTTTCACCCCTTAGTACTTAACGAAATGGTTACCATGTAAGTGTGCAATTAGTTTGGTATGTGACATGCTCTGTGTATTGTAAAAAAAAAAATACAGTTTTAAAACTGTGAGCCAGCTACCTAAAGCTCTGCTGACATCTGCTGCTGAAAGAAAATGAGTATGAATTTTTCAGTGCAATTAAGTTCTCAAGTTTGAAGCAGTATCTTATGGACCAAAGGCTGCTTTTCTTCAGTCTGTCTCCCAAAGCAGCAGTCTTCCACACAATCTGCCTTGTATGCACATGTGTATACAGTCTTGGTTCACTCAGATAATCTTTAGGAACATTTGAAGTGAACTGAATGTCACATAATAATCAGTGGGAATAGCTGATTTTTTGTCAAGATTTGAGTTACTCACGGAGCATAGAACTTGACTCTGTAATTGAAGTTCCCTAAAATTGGGACACATTTTATGGCTTGCAAAATACTTCTTGAGAGAACTGACTAAAATAAAGAAATATTTATGCATTTTGTCTTCAAAATCTGGTATGCTTTAAGCTTCAGTGTATATTAAAAAAGAGTCTAAATTTGAGTACAGAAGCTTCTGCAGATCTCAAAGTCTAAGATTTCTTTCAAAGTTTGGGGTCTTAATTTTTTTTTTCATTAGATTTCTATTCCTTACTTTGAAACCTGACAGTATTGGAAGGTTTGTTCCAGCATTATCCCTGCTCAGCAAGCCTTCACTTGTAATGCAGTGCTCTGTAAGTAAAACATAAAACAGAACACTCAATTCAGTAATTGCAAGGACTTAGCATAGCAAACACCACAGTGGCACATGACAAGAATTATTCATTAAAGAGAAATTTTGTAGGCTTGGACATCTTCTTCAAGCACTTAAAAGCTGTAAAGGAATTTTTTTTTTTCTTTCCTACCTTGTCCCTTGCAAGTGATTAATTATCAGTTGTGTTGAATAACATAATACATGATTTACTGGATAGACAATGATGCATCTAGTATTTTCTTTCCATCATTCAGTAGCAGATGTTGGATAAAATGAAAAACTGCCATAGACTGATATTCCCCCCAGTTTCCATTCACAAATTACAGCTATCAGTGTTTCATGAGCGAAGACTAACCCTAACCCCAAAATCTATTCCTCTTTGCTTAGTAGGTCTAACAGCTCCACTAATTCAGCCTATTTATTTCTTAAGTCTTTTACGCATCTGTCCAACTTGGTGACCAATGACAAGAAGTTTCATAGTTGGTCTCTACAAATGTATCTTTCCAAAAAGTAAGAAAGACTCCAAGAGAGAGGCTATAGGTTTTCATAGCCATAACATCCTTAGCTCATCCCAAGCTCATCCTTAGCCCATCCAATAGCTATGGCTGGGTAAGGGTTTCTACTTTTGCACAAAAGGCATCAAGTATTTTAACTTTGCTATTGACTTAGCCAGACCTTACACTTTTCTTTCACCTTTGATTCTCCACCCATTTCTGTAGGTCTAAGCACAGCAGATGGCAGAAACAGAACTTAAGATGATTTGTAAATCAATGTTATTTTTTTTAACATTCCATTTCCATGAGACAATCTCAGAACAAAATTATTTCAAATGACCACTTAATTTTTAGTGCTCCTATAAATTTCAAAAGGCATGAAATTGATTAAATATATCAGTTAACCAGAAGAAAACATTGCTGGAAATTTTTCCATGCTCCCAGAAAACTGTCCTTTTTATCCTTTCTAAAGATAAAGGGTGACTTATCTGCCTTCAGTTTGTTGAAGCTCATGTGTTACACAACCACTCAGGATGAAATAATACAATTCAATGCAAAATGGCCTGAAACAAAAGCTAGCACCATTTCCATGTAGGAAAGTTCTGACACATAATAGAAAAATGTTAAGTAGGCTGGGTGGATATCATATATTTGGATTTTACAGTGCTTGTGAAGGCCTTCCAGGGAAAATCTTTGAAGAATATTTCCATAGGCATGGAATGGAAAGGGGATATACTGGAACAGATAAAACTAGTCAGGAGAAGCCATGAAAATGAACAATCAGCCTTCAGCATGACAAAGCATATGCCAGATTCAGACATGGTTTGCATCACAAAGAAGTTAGTTCTGAAGTTAGCTAAGCTAAGACTAAATCATTGAAGTGCAAATGAAGCACTATGCATGGGGGGGAAATATTCTCCCCTAAATTATATTTCTGATGTTTTAGCTAGAAAATGAGCTTCAAGCTAGTTTACAAATAAACACACAATTTGATTTATGAAACCTAATCTTAAACTATGCTAAGTTTTTGTCCCCACATAGCTCAGTAAGGGAATAACTCAGGCTCTTCCCATATGCTTAAACTCACCTATTAGTCTTGCTCATAGGCTACTGATGAAGAATTCTCCTCATTTCTCCATGTTCCTAACTGAAAGATTCTTTAATTGAAGAAAACAATGCAAAATGTCCTGGTAACTTCATCAATAACCATGATCTTAAAATGTTTGTCACTTCTCATTAATACGCCAAAGAAAGGTCATAGGCAAGAAGTGCAATTAACCTTCAGATCATGACTCTTTCTGCAGTGCACCTCGAAAGGAAAAAGTTTATGGCCATCCCTGCCTGGGAAGAAGTACTATTGCCAAAGTAGCCATTCCTCCCAAACATTTAAAGACATACACCAGGGGCTGTTCACAAAGCAGGCCAAAAGTGGGCTACATAGTTGAAGGGTAAAGCTAATAAAAATAGATGAACAGGGAATAGGGGTCAGTGGGATCAGAGAGCAGCTCTAAACCCCGACTGCTGGCCTGATGCACAACATCTGCTCTGTAGGCAACTGTGTAGCAGGAAATTGCCAATCACTGCAAGTGTTAACAGTATGCAAATTTGGTCTAAGGTGTCACATGATGAATGATCCAAAATGTTACTCACACCAAACAGAAAAGTTCCACTGAATGCCAAAAAAAAATATGTGAAGGCAGCAGAAGAGGTCCGCGATTACAGCTGGTTTGTACTATCAAAAACTATTTTTGAAAAGCATACATAAGGAAAAGCTAATATAATAGTTCTTTTAAAATGAGATAAACAGGTAGAAGAATTTATTCGTATCCATTTTGTTAAAATGAAATCTACAGTAAAGGAAGAAGGCAACTTTTTAATAATAGAAGGGTCTATTTCTGCTAAGACACTCATCTTCACAATTGCAAATGAGCTGTTTGTGAGGAAATAGTAATTGGAAGAACAATTTAGTTTTGTAATAACCCCTCTGATTGTGATGAGTCAGTGAAAGCTCCCATTTTCACATCTTCCTTCTGCCTCTGAAAAAACAATTTTGTTTTCATATTGCTAGAATGTTCCAGCAAACTCCAGAATTTTCCAGCAGTGTTGGTGGTATAAATAGAGCATTTTTTGTGCCACAAGGAATCTGCAGCTGCTTGCTGAATACAGACAAAAAGCAAATGTTTTGCACTTGTTACAGATCCGCATGCTCATATCTTCTCCAAGCTGCTCTGCTCTGAATGAATTTCCCTGTAGCCAAGCCTTCACTAAATGCATTTTGTTTACACAATAAGGAGGATGCCAGCTTGGAGTCTCTTCTGAAGTTGCTTCAGATTAATGATTACTGTGGGTTGAGGCTGAGTGCAGCATACAGATACCTTACATCTTGTGTACGGTGGCTCAGTTTGCCAACAATCCTCCAAAACATGGTCTTCGCTTACCTGTGGCATGGTGGAGGGCTATATCCCATCCCCTTGGAAACATACTTAAACTTGTGCAATGATCTCTTTATTCACATATTTTGTGAACTGCTGAAAAAAAAATTACTCCATTTTACTCCTCCAGCTTTGTCTAATAACAATCCACTTTTCCTTTCCATTGTGATTCTGTCCCTCCACACTAGCCTCTCCTTGAGTGGTAAAAGAGGATTTAAGAATTACAGCCTAAATGTCTTGCTTCAAGCATGAGTCACTGTTTCATTGTTGCATGAGTACACCTATTCTTGGACTTAAAATAGCGAAGAGGACATGTGGCTTGAGTCACAATGCTTTCAATTTCTGAAACTATTAACAGTTAACAAGAATAAATCATACTGCCATTTCACTGCCATTTCACCATAAAGAGAATTATGTTTAGATATCTATTGTAGATATTAAAAGGAGTTTTATCAGCAGTATGTTTCTAATCAACAGCTACTAGGAGACATATCCCATTTTGTCTAAAGATTCTGCTGAAAAAAAAATACAAAAACACGTGTCATAATCCTTCACAGCATAAGTTAACTCAGAAGATTCTCTGTCATCAGCTAGATGCAAGCAAGATACAGTACCCAAAAGTCTATCAGAGCATCAATAAGCAGCTCCCATGAGCTTTTTAATATCCTAAGGTAAAATATAACTACATTAATAGAATCACAGAATAGTTGAGGTTGAAAGGGACTTCTGAAGGTCATGTTATCCAACCCCCCATGTCAGGCAGGACCACCAGGTGGTCCAGGATCATGTCCAGACGGTTTTTGAATATCTCTAAGGAAGGCGATTCCACAACTTCTCCATTAGCCTTAATTGCTGCAAGGGCACATTGCTTGCTTGCAGTAAACTTGCTATCCACCAGAACCCCCAACGTCCTTTTCTGTCAAGCTGCATTCCATCTGGGTGGCCCCCAACGTGTGCTAGTACATAGAGTTGTTCCTTTCCATGTGCAGGACTTCATACTTCCCCATGTTGAACTTCAGGATATTCCTGTCAGCCCATTACTCCAGCCTGTCAGGGCCCCTCTGTATGGCAGCACAACTTATCACAACATGATAAGTTTTGTATCATCAGCAAACTTGCTGAAGACCCAGATCATATGAAAATGGACAGGACTGGGCCCAATGTCCACCCCTGGTGGACATCATTACAGATGCAGCACTTTTCTGTGTGAGGCTGTAAAATTGGGGAAGACTGGGAACAAGCCAGCATGCTGAAGACACAACACTTTGTTTCTGTCTCAGTCATCATTATAAATTTGACCTTAAGATTACAGCTTCACTGTGTTTAGGCTTCTTGGCACCAGAATGGTTTAGCACTGTGGGGCTGAAGCTCAGAAGGGAACTCCATGCATCATTATAAATTTCTACACATTATTTTGCTGAAGATTCTAGCACCTTGTCACATAGAAGTAATCACAGAACTATCAAACTAAAATCTCTATTATGGCACAGAGATGAGATGCAAGAGTAGCACTGTTCTCAATACTTTTCCAAACAATAATAGGCAAGGTTGTAGCCTCAGTCTCCTAGAGAAAGTCCCCCCAAAAGCACACACACACTTCACGAGGACTTTGCTTTGTATTATAAAAGGTGAGAAAAGGTCATACAGTACCGTAAGAAGGTCTGAATGTTCATATCTTGCCTGCAGTAATTGTTTTTTTGTGGTTTGCATTTTGGCTTAGACTTTGGCTTAGACTATTATTAGGTGGCCCAGTTAGGCATTTCCACTTCTCTCTCCCACTTGCATAAAACCATTAATGCAAAAATAGATGCATTAATATCTGGAGAAGGGGAATAATCTCTGACAACTGCTTTCTTCCTGCACATAAGAGAATTTAAAGCCTTTTCTGCCTCACTACAGAGATCCCTTCCAGTACCTCCCTCTGGATTCTGCAGGAAGCCAGTCCTAGTGACCTTAGCTACATGAGGTAAAACTGAGAGAAGCAGAGTATACTCTGAGTGAGAGGAGCAGAGTATACATATTGGATCTCAAGATGGGGCAGGACTCCTGCCTGAGCATATCCTGGTAGTATGTGAAGCTGTGATGCCACTGAGACCTTTCAGAGCAAAAGTAGGTAGGTCAGGACACTATAATCAGGCAGTGGTAAGTAGGGCTGAGACATCAGGCTAATTTCATGCACCTTGCTGTTTTAATAAGGTCATGATACTAACACTCAGGCATGATATTAAGTTCTACTGGTGTGTAATTTAGAAAGCAAGGATGTCCATTCTGAACCTCATGACTCAATGGGAGGGCCTCCCTTACCCTATGTCCCTGGTCTCTCTGTGAATCATTCCAACTCAAGTGTAACTCAATTCTCCTTTGTATGTTTTTCTATGCAGTAATTAATAGAGTGAGCCTTGCCATTGAACTTTGTTCAGTCATACTTTTACAACATCATATTAAAACCACTTTACTAGCATCTTTGACAGTGGTTCTTTAAGCAATCTAAATCACTTAATAGAGGTTAGAAATAGAGTTTGGCTGGTTGGGTAAACCTGTCCAGTGGTCACAGCACCCCATTCACCATTCCGAGAATCAGTGACAGAGGTACCACAGATGTGGTTGAAGCAGTGTTCAGAGAAACTGGACAGAGTAATTCTCTGGAAGGAAGATAACCAGAGAAAAACAATTACTTACCAGCATCTTCATCTGATTGTAAAAAGTGTTTGTGGTAATATGTTTTGTACTTGTTGATGGAAGGGGAGGTGAGTACATACACATGCAAATGAACCCTGAACTATGGGTTTCAGAGGAGTAATCCATGCCTTCACCTACCCCACAGCATATGCCTGATGTTCACAGGAGTTTGCTGACGTGGCAGAGACCTCACACTGAGTGACTCATCAGGGGAGTCTTGGCAAACAACTACATTCCAAGATATTTCCTAGCCACCTGTTACCACCTTAAGAGATGCTGTTCAGGCACCTTAGTCATTCCAAAGCACTCTTCCCTCTTTGCATCTTAGAATTATCACCAATATTGCCACAGTGAAATAGTATTATTAATTAACATTGGTTTAAATTAGCTCCCTAGTGGAAACCTTAGTAAAACCAGTTAATCACATTTGGATAATGCCACATATCTGCCACAAATAAATAGACTCTCTGCCCCAGGAGCCAGAATTACCAGGTTAATTACAGTCAACTCAGAGACACAGTGGTGTGTAAACCACTGTGCTGAGTACAAGGGTGCATGGCTCTTGATGACTTGGAATTTAAAATCCTAGTTACACCAAATGCATGTGGCTCTCAGACACATGATTAATGAGTTCAGTGGGTTTGATCCCAATGCTGGAGCTCTGTTTACACAGTGGAAACAGACAACTCCTTGGAAGTGTTGAGTTTCCCTGTTAAGAGGCAAAAAGCTAAAATACACTGATTAGATTTGCAAGCATATTTCATCAGACCTTTAGCCATTTTAATGCAAGCAAGCACTCACCTGATGTAAGTGGTGGTCCACTAATTTCCAGTAGGGTATGCGATGCAGAGAATCAAAATTCAGCCAATGTTTGGAAAATAAAAATTTGTTTCCAATCCAGCCTTCAATTCTTCCAGTCTTACAAAACTTCCAGCTTTTAAGGAATGATTCCCACCCTGAAATATAATCTATGGAAAGAATGGGTCCAATTCAGTCTTCAAATATCTACAGTCTTTTAGATTACAGACAGTCTTTGGCCTCTCCCAGCTCACCTCTGCCCCAGAAAGCAGGGTCTATGCAGAACCCCAAACCTGACTTTCCACCAGGCAACGAACAGTTGGAACTTCAAGCAGAAGTTTAACTCTGTTATGTCAGCAAATGAGCCTGGTCCACTGAACTGAAATGACTCAATGGAAGGAAGGGCTGAAATCTGTTAACAGCTTTTGTCTTCTCATACAACTGACAGAGCTCACCACATATGAGTGTTTTAGACACCATCAATATTGGACATTTTTAAAATGCAGTCATTCTTTAAGGGATCTGAGGACAATCAGGCCGAGCCTTTTTGTGGGGTGCAGGCAAATTGTCCCTGAGCTCACCTGAAATTTTTCCCCTTTTCTGTATCAGTGCAGCCTGCACATTGAGGTCTTCCATACTGCTGTCCTCAGAAACTCTCTGTGATTAATTTATGGAGACAGGAGTTATTACTGTGTGGAGGCTTACTGAAGACAAAACAGTGGAGCAAGTCTTTATTCTACTACATCATTTTGCTGCCTCTTTGTTTATTTGCAGCCTCACACACAGTCATCATTGTTTTGCAGTTTTCCCTCATCTCTGAGTGAAATGGCCCAGCTTGTATGTCAGCTGGTGTTGCCTCATCACCAGAAATAGCCTGGAACACCAGATTTTGGAGCTACTCAACACCTTCTTCTCAGAGACCTCGACCAGTGGCTTTTATAGTTCTTTTTTATTCTGCTGTGTTTAGAGTCAGACCTAAAGTCCCTAGTGTCTTTGATCTGGAATGTTCCACAGTGATGTGAAGAGGAAGAAAGTCAGAAAGTGATAGATCCTGAAAAACAGATGGAGGTTGCAAATCAGCTTGACCAGATAGTTGAGCAAACTCTGAGAGTGATCTAGGTAAACAGCTCTGTATTTATAGCTCTGAATCACTCCATTTTCACAAGACTGATGGATATGTCTCCCCTGTGGGTGTGTCAGAGATGACGATCAAGCTCTGGTCTCTAGAAATCTTCTCCTTTGTAAAAACATTTTAGCTTCCAGTGGGCTTCCCAGAGGATCTGGATAATTTGCTAGTGGGTAAACACAACAGAAAATGTCACAGGTTCAGCCCAGGGGCTCTGCTGGCCCTGCATTGTCTCAAGGGCATAGTGCTGTGCCAACACACTAGTTCACCCACACGGCTCCCTGCTCACGCTGCTCTCACTGTAGTTCATGTCTATCTGCATTCCAGCACAAATACAGCTACAGTCAAATAACCAGACAAAGGAGAATTTGGGGGAGACAGGAAAGTAAGTATAAACACAGAGGTCAAGAACACAGAATTGCCATCTGACAATTTCCTAATAAGTAATGAGCCTACTGAACAAAAGCTGATGTAGAAAGTTGTGTTGAGTACAGGCTGACACACACATTAAGTGCTTTCTTGGCATCAGGAAGTTAAAAGCAAAGTTAAAAAAAACTTTCCAATGCTTGTTTTGCAAAGTGTACCCTGCCCTTTTAACAAAGGGAACAGTCCAAGGCAGTCTCTGGGAATGCAGCTCCACCTGTTGCAGGAGTGAAGGATGCAAGGCCAAGATCCTCATAATGAGCAGTTTAAATCCGTATTTGAGAGGCATTCACAATTCTGGGGTGCACAGAAGTAATTATAAAGATGACACAGACAAATAATTTGCATACTGGGATAGATTTTTGTCAGCTGAGGGCTGGCTAGTAAAGGAAACCTCTCAAAAGGCTGAGCACTCAAAGGTGAGCAAGCTTTCCATCAGGCTCAGGCTGAAGCTAAATAGTTATCTTTTTTGTATTAGGTGATACATGAAGTCAAATATGAGACCTATGCTAAGCAGCATTTTCTTTTCCTATGTGAATGTATACAGCTTAAAATTAAGCCACGGTTGATTACTCTGAGATAAAAATACATGCTGTGAAGATTTGCCATAGACTAAGTACATCTTTCAGTAACTGCCATATTAGACATTATCGTGTTAATATAAAGATCTATCTTGACATATAAAAAAATTCCAGCTGCTGCCACAATTTGATTTATGGATGTTAATATGGGTGAAATCATGGGATTATCAGAGTTGAAAGGGTCCTCTAGAGATCATCTAGTCCAACTCCCCTGCTAAAGCAGGATTGCCCAGAGCATGTTATTCAGGACTGCATCCAGACACATCTTGAAAATCTACAGAGAAGGGGATTCCACGACTACCCTGGGGAGCCTGTTCCAGGGCTCTGTCACCCTCACCATAAAGAAGGTTTTTTCTCTTATCTGAATGCAACTTCCT
Source organism: Scolopax mira (assembly GCA_004320125.1). NCBI lineage: Eukaryota > Metazoa > Chordata > Aves > Charadriiformes > Scolopacidae > Scolopax > Scolopax mira. The sequence continues at coordinate 83,925 of BJBW01001869.1, forward strand.
ATGTTCCAGCTTGTGCCCATTGCCCCTTGTCCTATCACTGGAAACCATTGAAAAGAGTCCAGCTCCATCCTCCTTCAGCCCACCCTTTAGATACTTGTAATTGCTAATAAGATCTCCCCTCAGCCTTCTGTTCTTCAGGCTGAAAAGGCCCAGCTCTCTCAGCCATTCCTCATAAGGGAGGTGCTCCAATCCCTCCATCATCTTTGTTGCCCTACTGTGGACTCTCTCCAGTAGTTCCCTATCTCTGTTTTGAACTGGGGAGCCCAGAACTGGACACAGTATTCCAGTTATGGCCTCATCAGTGCAGAGTAGAGAGGGAGAATGACCTCCCTTGACCTACAGGTCACTCTTCCCTATGCAGCCCAGGATCCCATTGGCCCTCTTGGCAACAAGGGCACGTTGCTGGTTCATGCACAGTTTACTATCTACCAGGACCCCCAGATCCTTCTTCTCAGCAGGCCGACCCCTAATCTATATTGGTGCCTGGCATTCTTTCTCCCCAGGTGCAGATCCCTAAATGAATACAGAGCTAGGCCCATGTTCTTGCCTTACTGACAGCCCTGTACATTCCTGTTCAGAAAAATACCAGCTGCAGGTGATCCACCACACTCTTCTTGCTTTTGTTTCCAAAGCTCATGTTCTGATAACATCAGTCTGACCTTCTGTATCTTCTTACAAAATAGAAAGCAGAGCTAATATATCATAGGACAGTCAGATGCAGACTGGACAGATTTCAGACAAAAGGAGCTAGATAAATGGGCCAGTGGTGGTGGAAGACACAGCTTGACAGGCTATAGGATACCTTGTTGGATTTGGATGTTAACTTTGCAGGGGGAAATGAAGAACTGGCACAATTTGCTCTCCTCCATGTTCTTGGCAAGCTGGTTTCTTTATTAATAGAGCATCAGTAGCTCACCAGCCTCACAAAGGCATTTTGAAGAGTCTTTCCTGATCCATTGATCTTGCCCGCTTCTTTTGTCTGTTGAAACACAGTTAATGTACTATGGCACTGCTTTTATTTGGAAATGACTGCAAAGTTTGCCATATAGCATGCACAGACACCCTGATCTGTTCATGGAAAGGAATCCAAGCCCTGCACTACACAACTACTCAGTGCTGCAAGCAGTGAAACAGAGCAAGGTTTTTGTTTGTGAAGCTCTAGGCCGTGGCTGGCCTGACCTGACGACAGCCATAATCGTTTCTGTTTTCATGGCTCACTGCAACTGCCACAACTTACCCGAAGAGCTCAGCAGAGAGAAGCCAACTAGTTATTTTATGCCCTTTGCCGATTGCCCTTCAGGCAAGGAAGCTTCAGGTTGATTTCTTCTTAAAATGTTGCTTCACTGCATGTAGCAACTGAGCTTTTCTGGGACCACATTTTCATTCTCAATCAATCTTGGAACAAGCACCTTTGCTGACTTAATAACTATGCTCAGAGTCACCTGACTATCATGCATTGAGTAAGAAACATCGAGATTAATTTTACCTTTCTTCTCCTTCACCCCTTGAGCATTTGGGCAGTAATGAATACTGAAATCATAGATGGCCTCAATTTTAGTTCATACAAAAGGATACTAAGCACTCTCTCTGAACTGTGGTGAGTAGCCTTCATGTGTTTGCAAGTTAAGCTCAGATGTGACTGCTGATTTTGGGGAATTCTTGAATGATTTGACACAAAACGAAAAGCCCGTTCTTCAGAACAGATTCAGCACCCATGCTCTAAGAATCAGTTTATGAAACCCTGTAAAATGCACACAGGACTTGTGGTAACACCATGCAAAACAAGATTACTGATACTTAACTAGAAATAAAAAGCTGAAGGAAGTAGCCCTTCCTGGAGTTCTCCCCTTCAGGAGAGGCAAGTCGCACTCTGCCACTCACAAATCCTGTCCTCAGTTTTCGACTGGAAGAAGACAGATGGAAGTTGGCTGTCTCATTGATACATATGTATAAACCAAGATGATACAAAAACTTTTCTGTGTACTGGAGTCCTAGCCAGGTTTCTCACAGATGAGTAGGAGAAGAGATGGGGAACTTAAGCTCTCTTCTTCACTGAAGAATTAAGGAATTATTTAACTAGCAACTGTCAAAGGTTAGAGTGTAAGCAGCCAACATGATCATTTTCCTTATTCATCTTTTAGTGCATCACTCTGTCTGGTGAACAAAACAGAAGCTACTGAATTTAGTACAGAGCTCACAAAGTACTTTCATTAAAATAAAAAAATTGCCTCTTTTTTGGGAAACTAGTCTTATACCCTTGCAGCATATGCCCTGCTCAGCCCTGCAGCTTTTGCATATGACTTATTTTATGCAGAATCACAGAACTGTCATGGTTGGAAAGGATCTCTGAGATCACAGAGTCCAACCATAGACACACAGAAAATCCGTACATCTCAGCCACTAGAGCATGCCACTGGAGCATGCACTGAAGTGCACATCTACACTGTATACTTACTTAAATACCTCCAGGGATGATGACTCAACCACCTCCCTGGGGCAGGCTGAAGTGGTGTTTATTTAATGTTAGTTGCATGGTATGAGAAATGGCTTGCTGCTGTTTTGCCAGTGACTCGTGAGGCAGAAATCCTCCACTGTCAGCACATCATAGAAGTGGTTAAACCTGCATGGTCCACACTAAAATGATAACAGGCATTTTACACACTGGATATAAGAAGCACTCCGAGTTCAGACAAAGACAAAGCACAGCCACTACATTGTCAGCAAGACTTCAGCAGGCCCCTTCTGGTAGCTGAAGCCTTAGACTTACCAGAATTTCAGGCAGTATTTCAATAATGCACTTGTTATCTACTTCATTTAATTCATTTACTTCTGCTGTGATTCAATATATCAAAGTCTTATCATGATATATCTACATCAAGTATCCCAAAGCTGTCATATAAACTTACAGAGACATGGCTTTAAATATAATTATAGATGGTTTTGTTTTACTAGTTTACAGGTGGTCATGCTGAAATATTGCCATACTTTTCAATGACATTTCATAATAGTTTTTATTATAGGAGTGGGTATCAGCTACAACAAGTGTTCAAGCTGATATTCTCCAAATACATCACCTATTCTGGACAGCAAAGGTGGCACTACTTATTTGAAATTATGCTTGCCAAGAGAATTATCCAAATCCACATAATTAAACCATTGCTCAACAGCACAAACATTTTGTCCACCACAGAGGTGAGTTATTCAATTCCCATCCACAGTAAAGGAAATGTTCCTTGGAGTTAAGTCAAGTCTTATAAGTCCTTATCTAAGCTTTGGAAGGACTGGAACCAGAAGCCACTTTCCCTTTGGATGGCAAAGCTTATGCTGAATGGAGGTGAGACAGATCTTTCTGCCTCCTCTCAAGTTGCAACACTCCATCCCCTGGAGACTGGGCTGTGCTGCAGGGCTGAATGATACCAAGATTCAGGGGAAAAGCTGGTTCTGATATTGTGATAATGTCATGGTCAGAGGCTCCTCCTGGCCAGCACTTTACGAGGGGGAGCTTCCTGATGTGGAGACAGGCATGCAGCCCCACGAGGCAAGGCTCTTTTCCTTCTTCCTGAGAATATACATGCACATACATGCACAAACACACACACATACATATGGTCAGGAACACACAGAGCTCATGTGTGTTCACTGCTGCAACAGATCTGGGTGACTTTAACTTAACCTGAGCCATGGCAACCAGGAGAACTCTGCATAGCAGAAACATGAGTTGTTTCTACCTCTGAAACAGCTGTTCTTTTGCATGCCTTTGAGCCATGAGGCTAAGCCCCCATGCCAAGCAACCAGATGCCTTTTCATTCAGATTTCAGATCTGCCCATTTTCAAATCCTTTATTTCCAATGCATATGATCATATTGGGTAAATAATTAATTGTTTCCTAGCAAAAATGAGACGGGCAGACATGAAGAATCATGATTAGGCTGATAATCTGAAAGGGTCAAAGAAGAAAGTATTGTGAATATTTTCCATTCCCCAAGCTGGACCACATACTCAGAGAATCACTTCTGCTAATAATGACAGCAGTTGTGTGGCTCCATACATAAAAACTAGCTTCTACCTTTGCCCCATTTGCTATGGGGAAAAATACACAATATTGCTAGCTGCAGGCTTCATATTATCAAGTTCAGTTTTAAAAAACTGAAGTTAAGCACCCAAAATATACTGAGAGCATTGAATTAAAAAACATAATTCCCTGAGCACTCATGGTTTCCATTGATTTTTTTGACTGCTGATGCTCCACAGTCCCTAAGAGAATATCAGTACATCCAGCAGCCTATTTCAGGGAAAACAGGAAACTCTGGGTTTCATAAAGCTGCTAAGCAAAGAGCACCTATTAAAAAAAATGTAAAAGCTAATTTAGCCTTACTTCTGTCATTCTGCTTCTTAAAGTAGCCTCCAAGAAGCATTTAGAGGAGAATTTTTGGAAGTACCAACGGGAGGTGAGTAATTTCATATTCACCAGGTACTGGCTGGCTTCTGTTGTTATGACCTATTGACCTTATCATGTTGCTCATTAATAATATCAAGGCATTTATTTTCTACCTAAGAATATCTTAAGGTGGCCTCCAGTCACTATAAAGTACATTTTCAACTCAAGTTAGTTCACACAAAAATGCACAGTTTGGTTATTCTTCTAAGTGCAAAAGATAATATAGGGGTTGCAAGTCAAGAAGCATAGCTTGCTATGATGCTTTGGATAAGTCACAACTTTCCCTGCATTTCTGTTTCCCTTCACAGGAAGACACTAGTAAACCTTGATGCTTCTGAGCATTTGGTTAAAATGTATGGTTAAAATTATCTGCTGCTTTCCAGCACATCAACCCCAAACACTTTCTTTCAGCTGCATGTCTCTGCAGTTAGTACAGGGAATAACATCACAGATTTTCCGCTGCACAACTCCAGAAAACTTTTAGTCGCTGATGTCCTTTTAAGGTGATATCATTTAAGGGGGGAAAGAAGGAATTAAAAAAAAAATTCTGACCTTGTCTGTTTCTCCATGCATTTTTTTGTCTTCTTATCCACCAAGCTCTTTAGGCTCATGGAGGTTTTAACAATAGTAAAGGAAAACAATCTGTTCAACAAATCACCACAACCATACATTATTACAATTAAACATTTAAAAATTAAATTAACATCTTACATTTAACAGTTACAAGAATTAATTACCAATTAAACATTTCATAGACAGTATAAAATCTCATTTAAAAGAACCATTGTTTTTACTTCCATGGAAGTAAATTACCCAACTAAAGCATTGCTGGGCTGTCTGACCTGGAATTGGTGCATCTGAGGAGGTCAAGTCTGATATTACCATCTTCAGTCAAGTAATTTTCCTGAAAGCGTGAAAAAAATGTTCCAGTGACTGTATTTTGCACCATTATAACAAAGATACATTTCTAAATATACAAACCAGAGTAGCTGTCAGCTCCAAGAGACTCTAGGTAAATTGCCAGTATGCATAGGAGCTCTGACCCATCCCTTGACTGTGTCTGCACAGGTTCATACACAAATTTGTAGGATTTCTGATACAGTGCAGAAAGACTGTATCGGAAGTACAAACTGCCATACACTGCAGTAAAAGCACAAGGATAACGAGTTTAGAGGCTCCCAAGCCTCAGTGCTCTCAGTGCCTCTTTACGCTCAAAGTTACCAGCTTTCCCAGTTATGAGTCTGTAGTTCAGTTCTGTCCCCTCAAGATAGAATTTGGCATTGCTTTTGATGACAACCCTGCCTTAAAGCAACTCTTCTGGGACTAAGGCTGAGTCCTTGCCAAAACTCCAGAGACAAAAATCAATGACAAAGGGATGAGCTGGCCCACAGTAGTAGCATCTTCAAAGAGAGATTGATACCTGATTGCTCAGGTTGGTACCACCAGTCTGTGGAGAGATCAGGCTTCAGAGGAAAAGCTGCTTGCAGCTCTTCCTGTCCTTTGTCCTGCAATGCCTTGTGTGCCAACCAGTGCAAAATCTGCTCATGCCTCATGACGTAGGGGCTATGAGGCAGCCTCCAGTGCAAGTAAAAACAGCTACTACGACACTGCAACAGCATCTTTGTCATCTGGTTTGAATAGCAGTGGTACGCTTATCAGAGGACAGTTCTAAACATTATTACCTTGTGTGGCCTGTCATCATCCAAGCATCTCTCATCTTGAACACTGAAGATGTAAGAGCAACACAGCAGTGAAGTTTTCAGTCTCTTAATATGATAGGGCTACAGAATTGGTCAGTTCAACAGAAGTCAAAGACCTGACCATCATTATATGGTTAATACCAAGATTTTCTTGCCCTTAGCAGGATTAAGTTGGGTTTTTTCTTCTCCATTAGAAGTAACACAGTCCACCCCAAATCAAGTGGTGGACTATGGTGAGGTTGTCCAGAAACTTTATGTTTTACAAGATCAAAGGTATGGATTCAGCTTATAAATATGGTAGCCAAAAGACCCTGGTCACAGATTTGTAAAGTCAACAACCAAGGAAACCCAGTGTTCATGCACTGCCAGAAGCAGTGGAGTTGCTTTCATTGTGTTTCTGGGAAGTCTAGCAATTCCTTTTTTGTGTGGCCTTTCAATTTTCCTGTCACTGCAACTCCTAACAAATTGCCTCCCAAAGACAGAATGCCTCATTCTCACAGATCCTGCTAGTCAGCATGTGCTTAGAAGAAAAGGGGTAAATAAAAGTACTCCTAAGCAAACCAGAAGCATTCTCAGGGCAAATCAACTGAAGAGTTACTAGCACATCCGCCATGTAGTTCATAATTCTGACCTTCTACCGCTTCACTCAAGTATATGGCAAATAAATTCATGGGATGTGTCATTTGTAATGCTCCTAGCAACCAGAAATGCAAACTACTCCTCAAAGAGCTCATTTCATCCCTCTCTAGTTTGGACATCTTCCACTGTCCCTACCACTAAATGCATGGAAAATTTATTTATTATATAGACATTTGGTCTAAAGGTTGCCTTCCTGGAGGTGTTAAAATGCATTAGATGCTGTAAGCTATTGTAAATGAGCCTTGGGGATTAAGAGTGAATTTATCTCCTGCCTGTCAGTGAAGTAGGCAGAGTATTGAGGACAAGTGAAATGTGAGTGACAGCTTGTTTTCCTGTGCTCCCACTTAACCAATCATCATGTAACAGGCTTGGAAGAAAAGGGATAGCTATGAAGAAAAGGAGCACAGCAGGAAACAGCAGCAGAGGAACAGGGAGAATCATGAGCGGATTACTAGCCAGGTAACAGGCTTTGTACACTGCACACCAGTGACACTAGGTTGACATGGCACACAGCAAATATCATGCGTCTGCAGAATGGACAGCAACAGAGTTCCTGTTAGCGAGCTTGTACCACACAAGTCTGCCTCTAGAAATTCTCAAATTCCCTTTGAGTCTACTCCTTGCTTCTGCTTGTGAGTTTGTAGTGGGAAGTTTAGCATCCCGAAGTTTCCAAAGAAGAGACAGGAGGCCCAGGGCCTGCAATTGCCTCAAACCAAAGTGTAAGGAAAACTGTCCTACAAAATCTATTCAGAAATTTAATTCAGCTTTCCACTTTTCACAGCAGAGAGAATAGCTCTCTCTTGTTCTTATTCAGGAACTGCAGGTATGAGAAAACAACTTTCCCATGTGTCCCTTAATGTACACAAATTGTGCACACATGGAATGAGGATCATAAAATGGTTCGGGTTGGAAGAGATCTTAAAGATCAGCAAGTTCCAAAACCCTGCCATGAACAGGGACACCTCCCACTAGACCAGGTTGCTCAAAGCCCCATCCAGCCTGGTCTTGAACATTTCTAGGGATGGGGTGTCCACAACTTCTCTAGGCAACCTGTTCCAGTGTCTCACCACCCTCACAGTTGAGAATTTCTTATTCATATCTAGGCTAAATCTCTCCTTTTTCAGTTTAAAACCGTTAGTACTTGTCCTATCATTCCATTCCCTCTTAAAGAGTCCTTCATATCTCCTGTAGGCCCCCTTCAGGTACTGAAAGGCTGCTAGAAGGTCTCCCTGGAGCCTTCTCTTCTCCAGAATCAAGAACCACAACCCTCTCAGCTGGAGAGGTGCTCCAGCCCTCTGATCATTTTTATGGCTGAACTCGTTCCAACTGGTCCCTGTCATTTCTGTGCTGAGGACCCCAGAGCTGGACACACTACTCTAGATGGGGTCCCATCAGAGCAGAGTAGAAGGGCAGAATTGCCTCTCTTGATCAGCTGGCTGTGCTTGTTTTGATGCAACCCTTTCTGGGCTTCTGCTTGCTAGGCTGCCAGCACGCACTGCTGACTCATGTTGAGCTTCTCATCCATGAGCACTCCCAAGTCCTTCTACTCAATACTGCTCTCCAACCTGTATTTGTACTTGGTATTGCCATCAGCCCAGGTGCAGGACCTTGCACTTGGGTTGGCTGAACTTCATGAGGTTCACACAGGCCCACCTCTCAAGCCTGTCCCCATCCCTCTAGATGGCATCCCTTCCCTCAAGTGTGTTGACAGCGCCACACAGCTTGGTGTCATCAGCAAATTTGCTAAGGGTGCACTCAATCCCACTGTCCATGTCTCTGACAAAGATGTTGAACAGCACTGGTCCCAGTACTGACCCCTGAGAAACACCTCTTGTCACTGACTTCCACTTGGATATACCAGGCTGAACCTGACATACAAGAAAGCTTTATTCTGTCTGCTAGGTAGTGCTAATGCAGGCATAGAAGACAGCAACTTTTGTAATCCTCATGCTTTTCTTACGGAAAAGAAAATTCATGGTTGTGCAAGTCTTTCAATGGAATAAAAATCAATCTCTTTGAGTTCTTTTGGATCTCTTGTCGCTAGTGAGTTACTCATGATTTGTCTTGCAGCTCTTCAGGTTGCCCTGCAAGTACAAGGACAAGCAAAGACTAGGTCCATACATAGTGTCTACACTGGATGAAGGGGAAAAAAAAAATCCATAAATGTATATGAGTAGAAACAACCGAGAAATAGGAATTCAACAAGTCAACAGATAATGCATGGGTCAAATCTCAGCCCTGACACTCAGATAGGACTGAGCTTATTTCTTGATAGCAGGTATGTCTGTATCCTTTCAAGTGCAATATCCCAGATGATCAATACCTCAGTTTTCCACTCGCAGCCATTCAGGTAAACACCACCACCCTGCTTCCTGTGCTTACTTCCTTGAACCATGGGGAAATAGGGTTAATCCAGTTTTAGCATTGGCTTGATACCTGGTTAGAATAGGAATGTGCCATTTAACATGCTATTAGTAAATTCCTAACAGCTTTTTTTATTCTTAACGCCGATTAGCTAAAATAATTTTGGTTTAATCTTTTAACCTAATTTCTAAAAAATGCCCTAAGCAAGGACAAAATTACTTGACTGACATATAGGATTTTTCCCCAGAAGGTCTTCTCTGAGATTTTCCAACTAATCCTTTCAACTTCTTGCTCTTTCTTTTGGTATGTGTCATCTCCTGCCTGCCCTGCTCTGTAAGTTACATTTCTTAGGATCTCCGGAACACTCCATCATTATGGCCTGATTTTTCGCACAACGAAAGAACTTCTGCAGGGACCTTCCTACCATTTGCAGATGTTCTCAAGAATGGAATCACTGCTGGTATTATAAAAGCTAGGTAGTATAACTACTTAGTTATACTAAGGTAGTATAAACTATCTTTTACCTCTTCCTGCAGAGTGTCAACATTCATGGGGGGGGGGGGGGGGGGGCCTGTCATACTCCGACACCTCCACATGGGTATCGGCCAATTAGTGAAGCGATTCTACTTCAGCAAAGACATCAAGGATCACAACCAGAGATGACACCAATATTTTTAAGGCACTGACTGAGCGAATTGAACTAGGTCTGTTGTTACAGTGGTGTCTTGAAACTAGCAATAGCTCCCAAAGGGAAATCAGGAGTTCCACACCAAACACATCTGTCAAGCCCAGGTATGTCCTTCAGGCACTGACACAGTGTTTCCAGAGCAGCTGTGCATATAAAGTATACCAATCAGGCCGCCCTCAAAGTGCAGTCTCTGGGACAGTTACAACAATGTCATGTCAGCTTCCTCAATCTAGGGTTTTAAAGGCTTCCCAAATACTGATGCTGTGTCAGATTCAAGCTCATCTTCTCACCAGTTTGCACCATCACTCTGTGGAGAATGGTTATTTTCTGTCATTCCCTCCCAGGCAAGAACCTAATTTTCTACCAATGCCTATGGAAGATATTAGTTATTTGTCTTTCTTATTAAATCTTGGGCCAACAATTTACCCTGAGTCTAAAGGCTGTCATTAATTCCTGAGACAGAGCAGTCAAGAAGACTGCTATTTCATGTCCTTCTCTTTGCTTTACTGACGCAGGATTGAGAAGCTATTTGAAGGGACCCTGTGGGATCTGGGTTAAGAAGTTGTGTCAGAGGATATGGTTTGCATTTTAAGCTTGGACAGTTAACCAGTGAGGTGTATGCAGTTGAATTTTATCAGAAACAGTCAGCTCGGGCTAAACACAAACTCTGCTGGTATAAACTATCTTCCCTCTATTTACTTAGAATCTGTACAGTTTACACACACTTTGTATTTCTAGCAGAGAGTGCCTATCAGATTACCTGGTATCTTCAGGCAGACCTTTTTGCAGAGCATGGTGTGTTTGTAATATATTTCTGGCTGTTTTGTGGATTACAAAATAATAAAAGGCAGACATCATCTAGTTGGGAGTATAAAATGCATATAGCTCAAACCTAATTAATGGTTTCACTAATTAATGTCACTGGTTAACATAAAAGTTTCACTAATTAATGTCACTGGTTAACATAAAAGTTTGTCACTAAATGAGCACATTATGCATCTATTACAGAAAGGTGCATGTCATCAGAAAATGCCCAAAAGTGCTGACAACCTCTGGTTGTAACACTGTGCAGGCATTGTAACTACTGCAGAACAGGTGAGAACTGGAAATTTTAAGACATATGCCTCAGTACTTCCAAATTCAAATTACTGCTGGAACAAGACTTTGTCTACTTCATTTATCATCAATCATGATAATGTTCCTGGTGCCTTAGCCTGTCAAAAGCTTCACGTGATCCTCTCATCAGAAGGGACTCACATCTTGCTTCTTGCCAGTACATCAACACCTATGACAAGATGGGGATCATAGGGAGCCATCCTGTTTTTAAATAGAGTTCATATCCCAGCCATGAAGTCTCTTTCACCACTGGCACTCTCAAAAGGGCAGTCATGTCTTCTGGACATAAGTGTGGAGGACTTTGGCAACAGAGAAATCTTGCTCTGTATTATGCAGTCCACCGTTCTTGAAAGAAGACGGCCAGCTACATCAATACTGCAGGAGGAAAAAGGCAGCTCTGACAGCTTTTGAAAACACATACATGCCTCAGGTAGCACTAGGGAAGGAGAAGATGAACAAGATAAATAAGCAGTAATGGAGGAACAACTGAGTAATCGAGGAGTGTCTTGCCTACAACCAACCACATGGCAAACAGACACAGCCATAGGGAAAGCAGAAATTAAGGAAGATGCTGCTTTCCCCTCATCAAGATTGAACCAAAGTTTGATCTGCTGGCTTCTCTAAGCAATGCCACTTTCACTGCTTATGCTTTTCTCTCTGTTCAAGCAGTATATATCTCCACCTTGAGCATGAGGCAAGATTTATACAGAATGAAGTGGTGGAGTTCTACATACAAACTGCATGACTCGTTAAGTCCATTTCTCACTAAAATTACTAAAACAGGCACCTCCCCAAAGGAAAAAGCAAGCAGTCTGAGATAATTCCTGACTTAGCTTAACTTTATAACAAACCAATCTAGAGAGTTCATCCACTCAAGGGTTTTTCTCTGATTCATATAGGTCAGTTTAGACATTGATGGTTCAGTTGATCCAGGTCAGCATGTGAACAAGGATCTGGTAGTTACATGCTGTACTAGCTTTACTGTGCAAACTGTAGTAATTTCAGTAATAATTTTTCTGCTTTAATTACCTTTTAAACCAAGACATCCATCTACTGGCTTACTGGCTTTTAGCAGCTGTTTTTGAGAAAGCACTGAAAACAAATACATTCTTTCCTTTTACACTATTACCAATCAGAGATAATGAGTTTCCAGCTCACAGAGCAGAAAAAGTAAGTAGCTCTAAGCTTACATGATAGAGTTACAAAGGAAAGAATCTGAGCATCACAGTAGTTTCCTTTTATTAACACTGATCTTAATCAAGGCAGCGTGAATTTCCCAATTATATGAAGCAATACTGTGATTAGAGATGATAATTAAGATAGAATTTACAAGAGGAGAGATGGCCTTTTTGTACATCTTCTAAAATGTTCTTCTCAGATCCGGGCATAAGAATTACTCAGTGCTACTGTGCTAGGTATAAAACTTGCCTATATTTTGAGTATGCAACGTATTAGTGGTAGAAGTAGATATGAAATATTTATACTGCAGTCCTACTGTTAACAGAACTACAGAAGCTTTAGCTTTGAAGGAGCTGAGCTAATAGCAGTCAGGTGTTTAGTTTCTGGGAACAGTAGCACAAGACAAAGCTGCCCAGGAAGATGCAAGCAGACTGTATGTCCTTGGTGCACTCATACCAAAGTTATGCTATATTATGCACCCATCTGTGAGAAATTCCATGGCTGTGCTTCAGTACTTGAAAACTAACTTCACATCAGATGCCAAGGCTTAGTCATCAGGCTCCTCCCTGCATGCTCTTTCAGGTTGCAAATTTGGGACAATGGTTTTTATGCACCTTATTCCTTTTACACAGGAATGAAGGACAGGTACCAATGAACTAAACTCATCTGCACTGAGCAAACTGGGTAACAGTTCATGCTGAGGCTTGCAAGAGTAAGAAACTTTATAGGGTTCAGTCATGCAAAATTCTGACTTCCTTTGGGGAGGGCTTATCATCCTGAACTCTCTTACCCTTGGCTCCCACGCAGATTTTTTCACACTCCCGAGAAGAATGGCAGGTCTGCCAACCAAGCATTGACAGGGCTTAAAGTGTCTGCAGTCCTTCAGGATCTTCATCCTCTACACGAGATCGTGTCTGGCTCTGAAGGCATTGCACAAAGAAAAGAGCTCCAGGCAGAAGCTAGTCTAAGAGCTGGCAGAACTAAAGTTCCAGGATATAAACCAGGAGGAAGGAGGGAGACAAAAATCTATAAGAAGCAGATCAATTATTGGTTCACAAGATTTGTAACCATGCTACCAGTAGGAGCAACTGGGCACACACCTCTTGCTCACAGACTAGATATAGACAAGGAGTCCAAGAAAAATAGCTTGCCTCAGCCTGCTTTCTGCTTTAGTTTGAATATTGTCTGTGTGTGGTAAGCACAGTGCTGTCCTCTGCTCTGGCTGGCACAGGTACTAGAGGAACAAACATGCACAAAGTTGACAGCATCAGGTTGTTCCCTCTCACAGCAGTGTCAGATGGGCTAGTCTTTATTGCAGAGCAGAAGGCTCTGGAAAAGGCCATTGGAACACTCACACATACCCGTTTGTGGACATTCATGCCACTGATGTCCAGCAATTCCACCAAAAGCAAGTAGCTACTGGAAGCCAGAAGTTGTTACGATATTTGTTGCTGCTGCACTGCCTTAAGATTATGTGAGTTCCCAAAATATGTCGGGAAGATTCATGCCCATCTTTTCAAGTCTCGGTTAATTAAGTAGTGTATTTCCCTGCCCAAAAAACATCAGAGTTCTAAAAGACTGCAGTGGTCTTCATGGAAATACAGAGTATCAGGCCTGTTTACTGGTGTCAATGTTTTCAGTAATGAAGGCATTTTTGAGGTGTTCAGGCACTTTGGAATAAAATTATTTTATCATTCATTCTTCACAGCCTCTTGCAGGTGGAAATGGCAGCTGTCCACAATCTCTTCTCCCTACCTTCCTTCCCCAAACAGAAAAGCATTCTTTTTTGTATAAATGCTGGCAGTTAAAAGATCTCAGCGCTGAGAAGTTTAAAAAAGAAGTAATCTTAAATGTTCCCCCTGTTGAGTTTTCTTAGGCTATGGAAATTTTATGTGTTGAATACTTATAAAAAGGGACTCAGCATCCCAATCTCAATTTAGTACGTAATAAGACAAATCCTTGCTTTTGTCATTTTAGACCATGCATTTTTTGTGAATTACTTCCTCGAAGGAAATGAACAGAAACTGGTGTAGCTCATTCAGGAAGTCCCTTAGGCACTCCTTCCCAACTCATCCTTGCCTATAAGAGCAGATATGGATAAGAGTGATCTTTCGTCTGGTGCAGTAGATTCTGTCAGTAGTTTTATGTCTCATCATTAAAAATGCATCACTCAAGAGTGGTGGGAACCAGGGCGCATATGCACTAATGCTTGGCTGTCATTTCCTGGAGAACCTGCAGGATTGTAGGGCTGTTCATGAATGCATTCATGAAAATTCCCATCTGAAATATCCCAATGACCACTGTAAATTTAGAGTCACTGAGAGTGACATAACAGATTTGTCTCTACCTTCTTTGGTCTAAAGTGCCGAAGTAGTTGAAAATGCAGCAGTCCATCATGTGATTGCAGCAGCTGTTCCCTGCTTACTATGGTTTCATGCCATTTTAATTGGAGCAACTAGAAAGGCTGCTCTGGGTGTTGGTGGTATCAAGAAACCTAATCCAACATTTCAGATAAAAAGAAAACAGCTGTAAAACTTGCAAGCACACACCTGACAGGAGATAGAATCTGTCTTCTAAGTCTGATCCAATTTTCCTCTGGACACCTCTTTTTATTTTTTGTTTTCTTGTACCAGAGTACTGTGAAACAAGTAAGAGGTAAAGCTTCAATGACTTAGCACCTCTCCTTTAAAGTCGAGTTTGAAAAAAAAGCATTTACCTGCTGCAAACGAGTTACAGTCTTTTTTCTGCACTTGACAATATAACCAAGTGGTAGAAGCACTGGGCGGGTTGAATTTCCTTTTACTTTTTATTTTTGTTTTCGTCAAAGAGCTCTGACTCTTCCAATGGGGAAAAATTAATCTTCTTTTTTTCTCAGCCTTGCTAGTTTTTGCAGTGGACTATCTCCCAGAAAAAGGGCGATGGGAGATCTGAGTCTAAATGCCTTGCAGGTCTTGAAACAAGGGGAAGGGAAGAATTTTCTACACCAGTAACTATTGACTGCTGTTTTCTTCTGGGGAATCAACACACAATCTGTGGTAAGGAACAAAATTAAGATTTTAAGAGCCTCCTCACATTAGGCTGATCAATTTTCCTTCTGCTCTTATAGAAAGCAGAGGAAATGCTGGATTCTGCAGAATCCAATAAAATCAGGGGGGCGGGCAGAATAGAGATAGCTGCTGAAGTAGTTTGTTGCTGGGGTTGAAATCCCTCTATTTTTTGCATTTTGGAACATGGCAGTCTCAGAACTGCAGAGATGCTGCAATCTCCTTCAAAGGAAAATGTGTCTCAGATTCTTCTTCTCTGCATACCTTTGCCTTTGCTCCAAGGTTAACATGAGAAATAAATCAATTTTCCTTTTTTTGGGTACAAAGCTGCATGAACTAAGGAGAATAAGTGTGCCTGAGACCTTCATTGCCTTGGGACTGCTCAGAAGCCCCTGCATGGAGTGAAGGAGGAATTGGCAGCTGTACTACCAAGACCAAAACCAGTGTCCCATCTGATAGCAGCATGCAGGGCAAGAACAAATGAACACACCAACAGCTGGCCTATCTCCCGTTGAGTCTGAGCATCTGGACATCATGGGCTCAAACCTCCTAACAAGAGAACGTGTCTTCCTTCCTGATGGTCCTTGGACTTTCCATCCTGGCATCCCAAGCAATTCTTAAAGATTAGGTTCAAAATACCGTGTTCCAGTGATTACAACTCAATCAAACTACACTTCCTTATGGCAGGAACTTGATTGCCTTGGACACCGTGCACCATGTCGAGCACACACAGAGGCCTATTGCTCTCTTTATGTAAGTGCCTTCCTTTGAATTCAACATTGAAATCACGTTTTGACTTCTTTGAGGCCAGCTGTGCACTGTGATCTGCAAGCATCTCAATAGTTTTCACCCCCACAATTGCTACAAATCTGGTTTTGTCAATGAGTGGTGCATTGGCTGCAGAGTGACATTTGGCTTATACCCATAGACAGCCATTTTCCAGGCCTTTGGTCAAGACTGAGTTCATGTCTGCCCATACACAACTCAGAAAACAGGGGGATGGGATGCATGCTGACAAACAACTGAAGATTTACCTTAAATATTCTGAGCTTACCAGGAGTCCACTGTAAAAAGTAAAGGAGCTGAGTCAATACTGAAGGTTTTGGCAGAGGAGGCTTAGGCAGAGCTGAAGCAGAACCTATTCCCAAATTGCTACAGCTCGCCACATCACCTCCTTGTCTGGGCAGATCCTAGTACTGAGTAATCAGAAGACGAAAGTACTACCAGGTCTACTTCTCAGGTACTACTGAAACACAAGAGTGGGAAGCAGGTTTGCATATTTGGCTGTCTGACATGGAGAGAGATGACACACTCGTGGGAACATCAAGTCCTAAGTGTCTCACAGAAAACAAAGTGAGCTGGGCACAAGGCAGAGTTGGCACAGAAAGTCTGCCAGCTGTTTTATTAGATCACCAGTCCTAATGATATGCACGTCTCACCAGTGCCAGCTCCTGTAGTCTAGACATATCACAAGGGGAAAAGCACTAATTGCAGTCTCCATTTTGCTGGGGGAACACTCTTTTACCCTGCTAGACAGAAAGGCTTGTCTGTGGCACACTCTCTCCTCACTGTTCTGCAACAAGTAAGGAGACAAGCTTTATATTCATGACAACAAATTCAAATCCTTATCCCCTAGTGTGTCCTTAATAGTGTTTGGGAAATAGATCTAGTTTTTAATTGGAGTCTCAGGAATTTAAAATTGCATTGCTGTCAGTGGAGCCAAGCAGCTGTCTCTCTCAAGAAAGAAAAAGAATCAAAGAAAATGGTCTTAGCTTTGTCACAGAAATAACAAGCAGCCACAGTTCTGCAGATGCCTTCTCTGAGAAGCAGCTATATGAAGTGGGATGGTGTTCTTGTAGCTGACCTTGAATAGTTCTCAAATAGTCGAGGGCTTTGAAGCAGGATGAAATGTCTTGTTGAGAAATCAAAGACATCAATAGAATGGCATTGGCATAAATTTAAACGATGAGGCTTAGGTTCAACCTGATGAGGCTTAGGTTCAACATGCCTGGGCTCAGGAAAATTAGGTCCTGGTTGCTCCCCCATAGCTGCCACGTAACCAAGAAGGATGTCTCCTTCCTTGCCTTAGATTCCTCATCTGTTGATATTGGCCCTGAAAAGCCACCACTCTTTCAGACCAAGCATCATGGTACTTTTCTATATTAATCTCTTAGAATGGTATTTTTAGGGGAGCCTGAATTGCTTCTATTCTGTCCCCACTGCAGTCAGTCAGCATTTCACTGGTAGAAATGTTAGTGGTTAGACAAATAGGAATTTGATTGCAGCTGTCAGAGAGCACAGCTTCCAAACCCTCCAGTGCTGGAAGTGTTTGCAAATGCAACCCATCCTGTCACTAAGAAAAGATGAAAGGGACAGAGTTGGGGGAGGGTGGTGGTGGGGGAGAGACAGCAAACAAGCAATCCAGACACATGTCTGTTCCCCTACATGGAGTTTGTAACACTGTCAGCAGCAAAATAATTAATTGATTCTGCACATGTTACCAGCAGGAGTAGGATTAATATGATACATTTAATATACTTTCTCTCTTCTCTTTCCTGGTCTGAATCCCTGCCATACATAAGCAGTTCTGTTAGAAGTACTATTTTCAAGCTACAGTTGCTGACTGTTGTAGGGCCCCTGGAAGACTGAGATTCACATCTGCCAGCACTTGCCAATAGGAAAAGCAACAAGTTTTGTTAGTTACATCAGAGGTCTTCTCTAATTATTCCCTCTCCTCAGTGAGTGAGAGTATTATGTTCTGATTATTGAGCTTGGCAGTCACCTCTTCCCTGTTCCTGACCACGTTAAAGGGATTTGCCCTGGCCCAGGAGAAGCTTTGGATCTATAAGCAGGACTTGTGCTGTGGCAGTCAGTAGTGGATCTTCACTGAGATATCTTCACTACAGTCTTCATGCATGAGCCTGGGGAAATAGAAATATGACCATGGACACTCCAGTGAAGACAGAGCCCTTCAAGCTCTACAAACCGTCTCCAGCCCTTAGCAACAGAGAGTGCCCATATCTAGAGTTTAGGATTTAAACTGAACAAAACCAAGGCTGGAAGGAAAAGTAATACATCTTTTAAAGGGAGATGCACACAAGAAGTAGGCATTGAGTCTACTGGTGGAGATAAGTCTCAGTCCTGCTGACATTCATAGTTGTGTCAGCTTCTTTTATAGCTTCAGCTTTGCTTCAGTTTTGAAAATGTTTGAGTCTACAGGTGCTAGAAATCAGCTCTGCCAAGATGTCATACCCTGATCAGTCATAAAGACCAGACAGACCCGTGGGAGGGGCAAAGAACAAGAAACATGGTGTAGCAGGACTACATATCTATTATTCTAATGCTCGGGTAAGCCCTGGTCCCTCAGGAAGGTCTTACATGTCAGCATCACTGAAGTGCAGCCCACTGGCGATGCACATGGAAGCATGTTTTCACTCACTTATTGCTTCCCTGATGAAGCATAATTGTACTTCAGGCAGACATTGGAAACAAATCTCTTTTTAAACAAAATTGATCTGAAACTGCAATCCAGTTTCTCTGCACTAGACTAACAACTCTAGACTTTTCAGGCTGTTGAAGTGCTAACATTGTAGTCTAGTTCATAAGGCCAGATTTCTTAATTTATGTGTATGTGTGAATGTTAATCATGAAACAAAGGTTTCCCTGTAAAATGTCGTAATGCCCTCTGAAACAAAACAAAAATTTCAGCCTAAGGAACAAAATGATTCAGTGTTTTATTTGTTTTAATCAAATACTTTTTACTTGTGCATTGCACTAGTTGATTTGAAGCAATGCTTGACTGACAGTATAAGATCCATGTGCACCATGCACAAAATAAGGTATGAAAATGGAGCTAAGCAGCAAACTGCTGAAAATGTTATTCGAGTGCCCCCTCCTGTGGATGTAGAGACACATGCAGACAAATACAGTTTAAGAGGCACCAAAGTTAATCTAACAAGGAAGAAGCATGAGAAATATTTTTAGTGGAGGAAGTCAAACTTGGTCCTGTGAATAGTTAAGATTAAGCTGATTTGTACCTTTCTTTTTAAGAACTTTTGTTTGCGTTTGTTCTTGTATGTACTCCATATAGCCAAACCTGTTTTGAAAATCATGGTTTGCTGAAATGGTTCTGCAAATTCAGTGACCTCTGCACAGTTGTGTCAATGGTTAAGAGGAACAGTGACTGGCAGTGACTACTCCCAGTCATGATCAAATGAAAAAAAGCACAAACGAAAAGCATTCTGGTAAGAAAGAACAAAGATGAGCTACTATTTCCACTGCAGCCATCTAGAGACCTTAAGTCCTGCCACGATACTACATAGTTGGATCAAAGGATACTCTTACTCATGTTCTTCCAGCCCATGTGCAGTGACCAGTCCACAAGAGATACTGATGACATCTTCTAAATGTCACCTTGTTCTCAAAAATCATTAGCTTACGAATTTCTGCAAATCTGGTCAGGATCTGCTGTTCCCAAGGTATGAAAATTAGTTTACGTGCTGTTGCTGTAAACAGGACAGAGATGACAGAGCCAGGCCGCCTGTGGCTGCCTGCTCTCCCTCACTATCCCAGAAACAGATCTGCCTCACAGACTGGCTCTGGGCAGAGCATCGCAGAAAGGGAATAAGAGCTGTCATTAAAATGACAGAAAGGCTAAGGACCTGCTGGCATTGTCCATCACTGCAGGCCCATGGCCTTCTTGTGGCTCCAGCAGCACCTGGGACGGGCTGTGGGGATGTCAAGCCCCTGCATTTGCTCAAGTGCTCCCCCAAAGCGTCCAGGAAGATGGCGCTGCCACATTCCTCAAGGCATACGGCTGCCCCGCGCTGTGCTTGGGAGAGCCCAGGATGTGCCGTCGGACGGGAGGCGGGGTTGGATAGGCGAGCCCCTCTCAAGGCAGTGCTTCGCTGGGCCCGCACCAGCAGAGACTCGAGAGACACAACACGTCCGAGTGCCACTGCGGCCTCCGGGCAGCTGCCGTGGCGGGGGCTGTGCCAGCCCGACAGCCGCCGGGGAAGGACCTTGGCGGCCCCGGGCGCTGCGCCGGCGGGTGGGGCGGAGGGAGGTGCCGTCACGGCGGCCCCTGCGGGCGGGCACGCCCCTCTGAGGAGGCGGGAAAGGCGGCCATTTTCTTTCCTGTCAGGAACGGCGCCGGACGCAGCTGCTGGCTATGAGGCTCTGGACCAAGCTGAGGTTTGAAAGGAAAAAAGCTCCACTTTATTCCCAAAGCCTGCTCTGATGGCTTACAACAGGCAGAGGCGCTGAGGCTGTCTGGCGTTGTGACCCCCCCCATCGCTGCTCAGACTCTGACCAAGGGGAGGCTAGGCCCTATTCAGCCATGGGGCATGACCCAAGGGACATCAGGAACTGAAGAGAAGATCCCCACTGGAGAAGTTACTACATTCTGTGGTGTCTCCACAGGGGTGAGGGATGTGACCGTATTTGGCACATGGACATGGAAAACTTGGGGCTGAAGGCATTGGCTTGAATGACTTAACAAGTAGGAGAAAATCTCTAACTGCAAGCCAGGTCCTCACTGGCAGCAGTGGAGCCTAGAGAGTTGGCCAGCAGTGCTGGGGTGTGGGGAGAGCTTGTGAGACTGTCTTGCCTCCCAGAGCGACATGAGGTGTATGCAGTGAACCCTCGTGCTGCATGTACCTGGAGATGACGGCTACAGCCAGAGTGACCTGAAGAGCCTTGAGAAGAAAGGGCCCTCACTGTCTTCCTCACTGGCATGAAACAGATGCCGGGCATAAGACAAGCAGTGCGGGGATAGAAGGGGCAGTGGTGGTGTGGTAGCCCCAGGCATGTGTGTGACCACTATGGGTCAGGACAGCCTGTTGTGGCAGGCAGTGGTTTGCGACATTGCTGAGGGATGGGGTCTGATGTCACCAAGGGATGGGCTGCAGCATCCTCAAGTGAGGTACTGTTGACATCCCCTAGTGATGGATGGTGGCATCACTGAGTGGTGGGCTGTAATATTAAGAAGGGATCGACTGTGATATCTCCAAGTACTGTGGTGTCCCCAAGCAATGGATTGTGACCACTTGTCCCTCGCTGCTTCACTCTGAGCACTGAGTCTCCCCAGCTGGCTCATGCTTGTGGTCCAGCTGCAAGGTTTGGAGTGTTGAGTGGAGCTTTGGAACTGGTGTCATGCATGGGTAATTGTTACTCGCAGCATTATGTGGCAAACTGGGCGAGTTTTCTTCTTGAGGGACCTGGGAATTTCTTCCACTTCTCCAAGGGCCAGCCAGTGATGGTGGCCTCTCCTCCTTTTCTGGCATAGCTGCATTTGCTGCAGCGCTGTTGAGAGGGAGCAACTTAACATTGCCAGCTCCCCACAGCCCACCACAGAACGTGGAGAGCATGGACAGCCAGCTGGAGGACCGCCGTCCCATCAGCCTGGGCAGCAGTGAGGAGCCCAGCTACATTACACCTGCATCCTGCAGTGGGCTGAGAGCAAGCCCGAGTGTCCCCTGTGCAAGAGAAGGGTGACCTCCATCTTGTACTTGGTGCGGGCAGACAGTGACTTCCAGGAGCATGTCATCTCAGCACCTGCGGCACCATCAGTCATCTCCCACCAGAGAGGAGGAGCACCTGGACAGGCAACCGCCCACGTCCTCTGTCAGGTGGCAGCAGCCTGGCCTGCAGCTGCGCTGCCGCTGCCCTGGGCTCCGGAGGGGGGCTTCCATGCCCTCCTCTTTCGCCTCTACCCCGCTGCCCTCCAGCCCCTGCTGCCCTGGCTGCAGCAGGAGCTGGAGCAGCTCTTTGAGGACGCCCAGGAGGCAGCAGCCGTGCAGAGC
>BJBW01001870.1:0-28030 GCA_004320125.1 Scolopax mira
TTTTTAACCCAATGGAGAGTATTCCAATCTAAGCCATGGCATCCAGCTTCTCCAGGAGGATACTGTGGGACACTGTATCAAAGGTCTTACTAAAGTCCAAGTAAACAACATCCACAGCCTTTCCTTCATCCACCAAGTGGGTCACTTCATCATAGAAGGAGATCAGGTTTGTCAAGCAGGACTTGCCCCTCATGAACCCATGTCTGGCTGGGCCTGATGTCCTGAGTGTCCTTCATGTGCTGCCTAATGACACTCAGTATGATCCGTTCCATGACCTTTCCAGGCACCAAGGTCAGCCTAAGAGGCCTGTAGCTCCCCAGATCATCCTTCCAATCCTTCTTGTGGATGGGTGTCACGTCTACTAGATGCCAGTTGGCTAGGACCACCCCATTTTGACATCCTTAGAGTTTAAGAAAAGATATTTTTAATGATTATAATTACACTGTTACTGATGATAATGTAGCTAGAAGCTAAAATAAAGAGTCTTACTTTTGAGGGAGTTAAAAAGATATAATGAATGATTTTAATTAAATTCTCTTACAGTTTTCTCAGATCTACTGTAAATACCTTCTGGGTTTGTTAGAAACAGTGATAACTTGTTTTTCTTTCTATTTAACAGGTTTTCATTTGTGTTATTCACCTTTCTCTAATTTGCTCAAGTTAAGGTCAACTGTGTTGACCTGTATGTCTTTTATTTGAGACTCCTCAAGAAGGATGAAAGAATCACTTAATTTGTAAGCTCCTATTTTATAGCATAACTACTGTATATTTTGAACGAAATATAGCAAAATAAAACACTGTGGATTGCACAGTAATGATAGGCTCTAGACGAGAGGGGAAATTTCTTTCTCCTTAAAGACAACTGATCATCTTCAGATTTGCATATGTGCCTCTGTGTGTTTGGGAAGAGATGTCTGAAATGCCAGAGAGAAAAAAAATTGTAAATGAAAGAGATTGCCATGCAGCTTTGAAGACCCTCAAAGGAGCAGGAGTCTGTCCGCAATTATAGAACAGACCAAAGACAAACCTCAGAGGTAACAAAAGAAACTTTTCTACAAGCCTAGAAAGGGAATTCTGTGAAGTTTACTCAGCCCAGCAAGTTGCTGGAAATTGTTAGACTAGAATAAGCAATAAAAGAAGCAAAGTCACTATAATGGCACAGTGGGAAAAGGAAAGTTTCATATTTAATTACTTCAGTCATAGAGTTATTCCTACTTTTCTCATTCTTTTTTTTTTTTTTTTTGATAACATATATGTTCTGATATAATGTCAACTGTAGAGACTGAAAGCATTTTGAGTGGTTTGCTCCTCTCAGTTCAAGAAAACAGGAAGGTGTGAGTTTGTATAAGTTTGTGCACTTTTATACGTAAAGAATATATAAATTATATCTCTTTATATATAGAGGGAGGGAGGGGAAGAGATTCTAGAAAATATTTTAAAAGTATACATAAGATATGGTTCATTTCAATTATCTGCAGTGTGTTTTGTAAGTGGCATAGTCTACAGTTACTTTTGAAATTAATGTGGATGAAAGGAGTTGATGTGCAGAGCAAAAAAATTGTTATAGAGGGTATAAATGTCGCAGTAGATATCAAGATTTCAGAGTAGCTTCAGTTTGGTCCTATGGACTGAGAGCCCACTTGGGCTTTCAGTGTACTTTAACAACACATCTTCCACTTTGTTTTCCTCTGGAACTCTAGTTCCCATGAAAAGACAGTGCTTCACATTGAACTGAAATACTTTTAGTAAGGACTGACAATAAGGAGATTACTTCAAAAGCTTCCTCCTCACCTGGACTAAAATTTTAATTCAGACATCCTCATAGTAAATAGTGCATATTAAGGATTAAATCTTTAATTATTTTTTTACTGCTATATGACTAAGAAAGCTCTGTGAGTAATCTTTGTCCATGTAAGTCAGCTGAGAATTCATTTTATTATTTGCAAGTTATGAAAAGTGCTTTGGGACTAACTCCCAAAGAGCACTGTAAAAGTCTGATAATCGTTGTAAGTGGCATCATGTGTCTGCAAATGTATTATGCAGCACGTATATATTCTTACAAATACTGCTATTACTCCTTCAAAATTTCCCATTGTTGTGTCAGAAGTTCAGTATTTGTTTGCAAAATGCTATTGAGGTAAAAGGAACAAGGCTATAGATAACATTAGCAAGCTGATGGAAGGGAAGTAATATTTTGTGCAGAACTGAAGGTGCAAGTCTACTGGGGGAAAGAGCTCATATAATATTTTCATAGTCGTACCATAGGAATATAACTTGGCCATTGAGTCACAAGATACTTGTTTTATTAATGCATGACTTGTCATTTATATGCCTGAAAAGATACTGAATGCAAAGGTCATAATTATTTTGGACTGCAAGCCCTCAGTTTTGTCCCTCTACACGTAAGATGCAGGAATCATCAATCAAAAGTTTCTTGATGAGAAAGTTATTCAAGACTGAGAGCAGGGAAGCTCATACTGGATTCTCAGCCCTAGGTCCCTGAAGGAGGTAAAGAAACTAGGGGACTTTTAACGTGACACTAAGATTGATCAACCAATGCAAATCACATAGAGACAGAGATAATCACATAGAGATTAGAACACAGAAAATGACATATGTATTTTCTAATGTAGATAATAAAAAACATTTGGAATTTTTAGCCCCTTAAATTCCAAGTACATTAACTTCATTAATTTAATAATTTCTACCTATGGCATAGTGAACTAACTGTGCTTTACTTCATTATAAGAAATTATATTTATTGCTACTGGAAATGGAAACAAAACCCATTATTCTTTGCTACTGCAGACTTCCAGATAGAATTTCCCTACCCAGATTAAATGGGAACATTACAAATCTTGAAATCTTCAACCATTAACAGCATTACTTGGTCTGCCAGGAATCCTCCTCTCTGCAGAGCAACCCACCACAGAAGGTTCTCAGTGAATATGCCCAAAAATGCAACTTGAGATCTAAGAGCTCTATAGAAGTGACTGTTGGGGTTGATCAGAGATTCTAAATAGTCTTTCACTGATTTAGAATTTTTGTAAATGTTAACTTCAGCATGATTTCCTATTCATTGTGGTTGCTGAGCTTCAATTTATTCCTACTACCTCATTCTGTCTGTTGTTCATCTTATTAGGATGTAGAATTTAACACATTAATTTATGTGTCTAATTTTGAAAATGAATAGCAATGATCTATACAGTAATGACATATGGTAATTCTGGGTTTATATAATTTAAGAAAGTTGTTCTGAATCCATGTAAGAAGTAATTAAGAAAATTAGAATAACTGTGTACATTGTTCAGCTTTTTCTGGATTGCATTAGATTTCATCAAATGAAATGTTAATGTTGAAAACAAAGAATAAGTACTGATACGTATGTTTATAGAAGATTTAAACAGTAGATGGTATTTTCAGAGTAATATTGAAAATTGATCTGTCTGGTTTCTCATAGAATGTCATGGTTTGATCTGTAGGAGTGAAATGGAAAACTCATTAAAGAGAGAATTTAAAACAAAATTAAAGATAGTATCAACTTTTGACATGCATCTGAGCATGAACGAAAATTAAAAAATCCTCTTTCAGAGATTTTTCTACTGGTCATAAAATAAAATTTATTTTATCAAATGTTGTCTATTCTCTTGAAATAAAATGCTGTAGATATTATAGCACTGTTTTTTTTTTTCAGGCACACTGTTTATTTTTGTTTATTTGTTTGTTTCATCACAGGGTAAAAAACGCAAAAATCTAATTCATTTTTTCTTCAACATGGAGTTTAACTATGACAATTGCAAAGTCCTGTGCCTGGGACAAAAGAAACCAAATAAACCAAATAAAGAGTGCAATGAAAGGCTGCCCAGCTAGGTTTTGTGTAACTTGGGCCTGCTGAAATGGACCTGGAGCTCCAGGTGGACAACTGTCACTGCAGCAGAAAGTTAAATCAAATCCTGGGCTGCAATCGCACGGGCATTTCTAGCAGAGATAGACACATGCTCATCCTACTCTACTCAGTGCTTGTCTGGCTGCACTTGGAATATGTGTGCAGTTCTGGTCCCTACAATTCAAGAAAGATGTGGACAGACTGGAGGGGTCCAAAAGAGGGACACAAAGATGATTAAAGGGCTGGAGAACTTTGCTATAAAGAAACACTTTTGGAGTTAGGTCTTTTCGCCTTGGAGAGGAGAAGTTTCAGGGAGGAACACATCACGGGATTCCAGTATTTAATGGGTGGCAAAGCAGATAAAAAACACATGAGTCAATTGTTCATTCTTGTGCATAGCTGGTAAAATCTCATGTCCAAACTGATATCTTCCTCCACAATAGATTTATGTTTCTTTTTATATACAACTACTTCAATTTAATTAAATTTCAAATATGCTATATCAGACATCATGTTTCTGTTCTTCCACTTTTCTGACAAAATTTTCCTTGTGATCATCCTTGTTATTGTAATCCAAAATTAAAATCAGAATGATTTTTAGTCTTCGCAATGAAACATACATGTTGATAAACTATATATGGAGTGACCAAGTCTTGAACCTCTATGACACCAGATAAGCTGGAAATCAATCTGACGAAATCAAACATTGATTTATAAATATAGTGTGTTGAATTTTTCTCAGTTAACATGTAAAAGCTTTTTCTCTCTCTGTGAAATTTATGTCTTTTCTCTTAATTCAAATCTTCACAGACTTTCTGCGTGATAAAAGTCCAGTCTCAGATGAGCTTGTAAAGTACTTTAAATCTTTTGCTTATATCAAACCCAAGTAAGCATTTCTGTGAGGGTCTTTCCACACCTTCAGGACTTTGTAACTTTCTAATCTATAGTATTCAAGAACTTAAAACTATCTTTTATGATTAAATTTCAGATTAATCTTGTCTCTTCAAAAATAAATTAAGAATGATTAGAAGGTACTTCTAATTTTCCTTGGGAAAATTAAGGAAACCTGAGCTAAGAATGATACTTCTGAAATTTCTGTTAATGAATATGAATTATGTTTTTTAACTTTATATAGGGAAATATTTACCAGCATACTTAGCCTCAGCACTCTCACTTCATTACTTTTGATAGTTCCTCTTCACTCAAAAATGAATCTGTATTCATACTATTCCTTCTGTTAAGCTTTTGTAAACCTCAACTTCATGTCCCCTGATCCTTTTTTACTCTGTGGAAATGAATTACTTTCCCTTGGTATGCAGATCAGCTTATCAATTGAAAGTCTGACATCATCTTTTTAATCTTTTATTTCTGGACTTTATACTTTCTTTTCTGTTCTTCAAAAAAGCAAACATATTCCTAATAAATTCAATGAGCAGCTCTGATGAAGAACCAGGCTATCAAGTCAAAACCACATTCTGTTATTAGGGAAGCGAGTATGAATTTCATAATTGCCTTCAGTGGCAGCAATATTCTACTCTATTTTCTTTAGAAAATTATATGCATACATTAAAAAAATTGTTAAATATACATTTATGAAGTTTTCTTTTGGTTCATCATAACTATTGTTTTTGAATGTGAGTATTCACATTGACATTCACATTCACTATTACTCACCACAGGTAATGGTGCAAAAAAGACAGTATTCACTGTTTAAAAAGTAGATAGGTGTCTTACATGCAGATGGAAAACTAAAGTAGATAGCTTTGTTGGTATGAGCTATGTCTTTCATAAATGCCTATCTATCTGCAAGAAGTTATTGCCATCTTTGTGACCTGATGCTGGACTCTCTGCAGTATGCCCATGCCTCCCTTCAACTGAGGAGGCTTGAACTGGGCACAGCACTCCAGGTGTGGCCTCACCAGTGGTGATTAGAGAAGATACTACACTCAAAATAAATCATAACTATTCTGCACTTACAACATTGGGCCAATTTTTCCAGGACTTCGAATTATAGAGTCA
Organism: Scolopax mira; assembly: GCA_004320125.1. Classification (NCBI taxonomy): domain Eukaryota; kingdom Metazoa; phylum Chordata; class Aves; order Charadriiformes; family Scolopacidae; genus Scolopax; species Scolopax mira. Next base: position 5,906 of record BJBW01001870.1, read on the forward strand.
TAGAATTGTTTGAGAGGGAAAGGACCTTTAAAGGTCCCCTTAGTCCAAATCCCTTGCAATGCACAAGGACATCTTCAACAAGATCAGCTTGCTCAGGGTGACATCCAACTGGACCTTGAATGTTTCCAGGTATGGTATATTTACCACCTCTCTGAGCAATCCGTTCCAGTGTTCACTACCCTCTTTGAAAAAGATTTCTTCCTTATATCCAGTCTAAACCTACCCTCTTTCAGTTTAAAACCATTACCCCGTATCCTATCACAACACACCCTACTGAAGATTTTTCCATCTTTCTTGTGAACCTCCTATAAGTACTAAAAGGCCACAACAAGGTCTCTCCAGAGCCTTCTCTTCTGCAGGCTGAACAATCCCAACTCTTTCAGTCTTTCTTCATAGGAGAAGTATTCCATCCCTCTGATCACTCTCGGGGCTCTCCTTTAGACTTTGTTTATGTATCTTTTATAGCATTTGGCTTACAGATCAGACATATTTCTGTTTGGAATCAGATGTATCCTTGACACTGTGCAGACACTGTTCAGCAGTGGCTAAAAAATCAGTGTGTCAGCAACACTGTTTTAGTCAGAAAACCAAAACATAACACCATAAGCGTGGCTATCAAGAAAACTAACTGCACCCCAGCTGGACTCAGTATTTCCTGTTGGAACATCAAACTGTTTAAAGAAAATTTCTACTCAATATATCTCTTATTTTATTTCCTTGAAGTGTGGTAAGAAAATTTTAGATTTTTCCAATCTCTAAATGTATGCCTTTAAGGGATACATAAGGTAATTACAGGGACTCAAACATTGTGACTATACAAAGGAAAACACGTATTGCTAGGTATGGCATAGTTTAAATAAATAGTTTGAAAAGTAATCTACATTTTGCTCACCTTTTAGTGTAGGTTCTTTTCTCCAATCAGCCAGCTTCCAGTGACTTCTTCGGTTGATAAACTCTTCCAAACTCTCCTGGAGGAGGAGGACTTGGCTGTGAGTCTGTTGCAAGTGAGCACTAAATCCATTTGCCTGCCACTCTGCTCTTGCTGTAGGGATCTTCTTTCTATGTCACCCAGCGATTCTTCACCATGTTATTCAAAAGCTTCTTTAAATAGAGGGATGCTCCTGATCTGATGTGTATTACCTAAGACAAGGTGAACCCCCACTGTCGGGCTTCACCCTTCTTGGGATGAACCCATTAGAACTGGAATAAACAGCTTTACCATCAATCAACACTTGTTCTCGTAAGAGAGCATTGAACTGCACTGAGCTGTGGTGCAATTACTCTCTGATGAAACAGATAATTTGCTTTGCATTCTTGGAACAATTCATTTAGGGGCAGTTCAGTGTAGACATGTGCAAGGAACACAAACACTTCTGGGGGTTCCTGTTGGAAGATTTATGGGATACAAAAGGATAACTATCTATCTCACTTTAAAATTCAACCCCCACAAAACCTTAAAGAAGGGAAATAAAGATGTGTTAACAAAACTTCACTGTGAATAAAGTTCTTGATTTAGGCAGGATAGAGCTCCCCCCAGTACACAATGTACATCTTAAGGTCTATTCAGTGGCCCTATGGTATAGTACTAATTTTGTCTGTCTTCTTACACGATTTTTATCTGCTATTTTAAGAAAATGAGACTTAAACTATCACAGTAATTAAACTATCACAGTTATCACAACTTTCTCTTTCTGTCTTTGCAAATAATCCCTGAATTTATTTTCCATCTGAAACATCTTAAATATATACTTCCTTTTCTACAGTTTTACTGAAAATCTGTTATAAGTGTAAGAGAGAGTGTCCCTGTCTGTTTTTGCAGAATGGAAAGTTTCCACAGTGATCAGAAAATCTAAGTGTGAAATACAACTATCTTAATTTATTGAGAGACACTATTCATGTGTCACTGTTTTAGTCTATCACAGAACTACCTGCAAACAGTAGATGAAGTCTGAGTTTACACAAATTAAATTATGCTTGATTTTTATATGTGAACCACTGGTTCATATTTTGCATAAGGCTCAGGTTAGTAGTGATGGGGTTGCATCAAACTAGTTAAATTCACAGATACAGTTTTGGTGAGCAAACATCTGAGAGCAACTAAATGTTCATTATTTGCAGTAATATATTCTTCAGCTTGTTCCTCATGTTTCTCTATTATTCCTGTATATAATTGAAGTAAAGAGTAGTTAAAGAATTTCATTAAAAGGCCTATGACGGAATAGCACAAGTACTTGATCTGTATGTATGCCTACAAGATAAAAATACAGTTAGCTTAATAGGTGGATACCTTGCTTCCCTAATCTTGGAAACATATGCACATAAAAAATGCTGAACTAAAGGAAAAATTGACAACTACTATATTATGGTTAGCTCTTTCTCTTTCTGAAGTCAATAGCAAACTATTTCTATCTTTCTTGAAGAAGTGGAAGATTCATATAGATCCTGTGTTGTTAATATCTTACTAAGAGCATTGTTGACATTTTTAATAAAGAGAGATTATACTTTACTAAGAAATCTCATTGTATAAATTTCACATTTATGAAGGAGTCTTTTCTAGTGGGAGTTAGGAGTTAGGTCAGGGTATTCCCAAATCATGGAGAAATTTCAGACAGACTTGCAGATAAGCGGGAGATTTACTGTCTTAGGCCAAGTTGCAGTGGTTGGAACCTGGGCTGGAGCCAAACTGGAGCTGGGCTGGAGCCATATTGTCCCACTTATACTTTCTGTTTGTTGATTTATCCCTTGTCCTGATCATCCCTGTCACCACATTTACTCTCCAAAGAAAAGTGTCAGACTCCAATTTACTTCTTCCATTTAACTATAGATATCTGTCCCACATCCTTATTTGTAGTTGTGATATGGTTGTCTTTAAAACTCTGCCTTAGTAATAACTTTTGCTTAGTGCTTCTCCCTTTACTAGACATACTGCCATTTGTACAGTCCTAGTCTCCTCCTGCACTAACTTGTTTGTGTGAATAGATCACTGTTGATCACCTGCAAAGAAAACATTAACCCTTAGAAACTGCTGCTTCTGATCAAGTGTAAAAATCTGGTTTTCCTCTCTCATTTTATAGTTTCTTCAAATGCATTAATTTCTTTTTATATACCATGAATCATTAAATTCTTAAACCTATCATTACCTGTAACTATGGAATTTTTTTCCAAACATCTATCAAAAAGTGTGTCAAGATTATGTAAACTAGCACATTCATTGAAAATTAAGCTGGTGAAAAACCCACTGGAAATCACTTTTTGCTGTCTCTGATTTAGTGCCAAAATTATACATCAACACCTGAAGTTTTCTGGCTTGGAGCACTCAAAGAGAAACATTTCTTCACTTAAAACAAAATAAAAAAGCTCAAGGTCACATTGCAATAAAGTTAGGAAACATAAAAGGCTTTCTCTTTTATAGTCAAAATCTACCTCAAAATATTTAAGCAAATGCCAGAACTAAGTACGAAATGTTAAATATAGCACCTTATATGTCTGCAGAACCCTATCATTCACCACTTTACCTGATTCAATTAAAAAAAACAGAAGTTCTGAAATATATATGTTTTATTCCTAGCTTGCTTATCTCAAACATTGGGATTTTTAGAGCTCGCTGAGCTCTTGCCAAGCATATGTCAACTCTAATTCCTTGCAGATACTGTGGATGTTGTTATTGCCATGGTATTGCTCGGTCTAGGTCACCTTTTGGTATCAGCTCTTTTAAAATGTGTCCATAACTTGGCAAAGACCTTGCAGGTGAATATCTACCTTATAAACTATTTTTTGCAAGGATAAATTAACCACAAGGTTTTTATTACTTAGGTAATATCATGGTCTCCTTCATAACCTGGAGGGATACGAACTGACACTATGCATGTGGAAAGAAGTCTAGTTCACAAGTAATCTCACTGTACAGTTTCTATACTAAAGATGCAAATGCAGTGGATTTTTTTTGTTTGTTTTTTGTTTGTTTTTTGTTTGTTTGTTTTTCACTTAATTCTTATTTACTTCTTGTAAAATATAGTCTGGAGAATTATCAACTTAGTAGTAGTGTCATGTCTTGAGCTGCTTTACAACCAGGGAGACAAATCTCCAGAGAGAGCATGAATAGAGATGATATTATGAGTCAGCTTTATACAGAACATCTTTACTGTCTTCATCTCCTAAAAGCAAAGAACTGGAGCAGGCGAACACATGAATAGGGTGAAATACTGTTTATTTTCTTCCTTCATTCATTCTTCTCCACAATTTACAACTTAATTCAGCTTGTCAGTTAACAGTTAAGGTTTCTCCTCTGGGTCCATATATATTAGACAAAGACTTCTGAGACTTCTGTGTTGGACTGTATAGCTTGTTATAGTGGTAATTAATATATTTTCCTATGTATATTTGATGGAAAGGCTGTATTCTTTAGAGAAGAACTACAGAATCATAAGTTCTGGGATATATCTTGCAACATAGAAGTTATAGAAAGAATGTCATACCTGATGGTAATGGAGTCCCCTTCTGTGATGTTTAGCTGTAGCAGCCATAACAGAAGCAGGATTCTAGACCAGCCAGGACATTTCTGTAATCTAGTCTGCCAGTTCTTGTACTACCAAGAGCACTGTTTCTTGAAATTGTAGCTCAGGTTTAATATAAAGTTTCTATTTTCTACTAATCATATTTGTGAGTTGGTTGTTTTTTCTTTTTTTTTTTTTGTTCTTTTTTCTTTAAACCACAACAGGATTTTTTATTTTTCCGTTTCTTTTTCACATGTTATATTTTTTTCTTTCAAGTTTTTATGTCATCTTTCAGTTACTGAGATTGTTGTCAATTGTTGTTAATTCAGCCCATATTCTGAAAAATAGAAACTTATCTTCACTAGTAAAACTTACATGGCTTCAAGTGTCACTCCCAGGGAATGTGCAGTATTTTCCCATGAAAGAGCCCCGTAGAAGCAGTTAGAGTACTGACTTGCCCTGTTCTTGTGTTAAAAGTAAATTCTTTTGTGGAATGGTTTGAGTAACTGGTGCTAGTGACTATTTCGGTGTCCTTGTAGCCAACCAAATACAGGCAGTAAGTTCTTATTTAATCTTATGTTCCTTCTAGAAAAACAATCTCTTTCTTAAAACATTGCTAAAAATGTGAAAATTCTCAACAAATTAGATACAATTGTGTCTAAACATCAGTAACAGAGAAACTAATATAAATGCATTGAAGTAACAAAACAATAACTGATATTTAGAAGGGTGGGTGCCACAAAGCAGAACTGTGAAATTGGCCAGCAGATTCCTGCTTCCCTTAAGTAATTCTGTCAAGTGGTTATTTAAGGTGTAGTTGTGGATCTGTAGAACAATCTCACAGGAGCAATCACGGACAATTTATTAGTAACTTATGCAAAGTCATAAGTTTGTAAATCCTTCTTAGCATAATACTGAGCTCAATCAAGGGGAGACTGCAAGCAGGAAAAGCTATTCTGTGGCAGTTATTAAATTAACATATCTGTCTGGAAATAACAGGAAGAGCCATCTGGCTCCAGAAGAATAAAGATTAGCTGATGTGCTATGATAGATAGTATGGGTAATGACAGTGACAGTTACAAATGCCTGATATTTTGCATTACAATTTTATTTCCAGCTGCTTCTTCCTCCCTTACTTCCCACCCCACCCTGCCCACCAGGTCTGCAAGTATTCTACTTTGGATATTTTTACAGGTCTGAGTTTTCTTGGAGTATTTAGTCTGAAACCACTCAGTTGTTTTCTCAGTGGCATTAAGAGAACACTTTTCTTATTCTTTTTTTTTTTTTCTTTTTTTCCTTTTTACATAGATTCATTATATTTTTTTAAGGAGCTTCTCTGCTCCAAGAACACACATATGATCTTTGCCTAATACTTTGCCAATATATCAAGGAAATCTAGTTGTTATCTCATTTACAACAAAATAAAACAAAAAAGGCCAAACCCAACCAACCACACAAAAAGGGGCAATCTTGATCTTCTAATTCACATTTTTTCACTAGAGATTAGTTACAGTTTGGCATCACATTATCTGAAAATGTATTATTCTCTGTCCATATTCAACCAAGGCCATATTGGTGTTGAGTATGATATTTTTTTCTGTAATTGTTAGTCCATGATGAAGATGTACATGATTGTCAGAACATCCAAGCAACTGGGTGTTTTCTAACCCTTGTATTCTTGCTTTGTAGAACAAATTCTCTTAATGTAGCATGACCGTGTATTTGTTTTTCTGAGGGATTATTCAGTTTATTGTTCTTAATGCAGGTTGTCTGAAGGAAACACAGGGAATACTGTGAACTGAAGTGAAAGTGCTCCCACTTTGCATTCTCTTGTAACATGTAGATAGCCAGGAAATAGTACGTCAAGAAACCAGATGATGTACAGTCAGGTTGTGTGAGTGAAGTGCCCTTTACAGTATTTCACATACAGCTGAGTGTGTGTTCCTTACTTTTATGATTACCAACTATTTTCTAGTTTGGTGCCTATTGACATAAACAGAGATCTGTGCTGCTGTAGTATTAAATCACTTTTACAATTCTCCCCTCGCGTGTTATCAGTGCGGATTATTCAAGGATGCTAAATTTTGGTTCATATGAAGTTTTCTTTAAAAAAAAAAAAAAGGAATGAAATGAAAAACACTGACAGATACAAAATTGCAATACTGCTGCTGACGTGACACCGCTACACAATATTATAGTCCAAATGCTCATTATCCTCAAAAGCTAAAAATAACCTGCTTATTAATGAGTCATTACTCTTTCCTTCAAAAAATGCTATTTTTCCTTATAATAAATTGATCTTAAAAAAATATAATCATACTGCATCAGAAAAATTACTTGCAAATCTCATATATAAGTTGTCAGTTCAGAGTATTAGAATAGATAGATGTAATTTTTAATAATGTAATTTTAATTTTAAAAGTCTATTTGCAGTAAGTATATAATTATTACTCCACAATCTTAAAATTAAAATGTATTTTATGTTATCTCTTACTAATTTGCATTTTAAATTAGATAACATGCTATGCATAGTTAATATAAAGAAACATAATTAACCTCTATATGCTCAACATCTTCAGCATTCTAATCTAACACATTCAAGAGAGATAATTACATGCAATTATAAAATAATTAAATAGCTGGTTTTATTATTTATTGATTACAACAGAAGCTTATATGGTTTATCAACAATTACAGAACATGCTGCTTTTTGAAATAATAGTTATTAAAGGAGAGTAACTTAATAGAAAAAACCTGTTCAGCCTATTAATAAAAATAAAGAATATAGAAACAATGCAAAAAAATAGCAGAATTTCTACATCTAAATGGTCTTTAATTTTTTTTTTTCTATTTCTAGATAGCTAGAGGAAGTATTTACATCCTTATAAGTTGAAAGTGTTGTAAAGAATAAAATAAAAGAAGAATGTGTAGTTATCTCATTTTTAAAAATTATATACTTTTAACAAAAACATTTCACAGCTGGACTGTACTTTGATGTTGTAGAAGGTGGAGGGTTTTGGGAGGGTTTCTCTAGAATATTAACATGGTCTATATAAGCATGTTACATTCTAAGGATTAAACTCACACAGTCCTATTGAAATCAATGGGATTTCATTAAAAATTACTCTGAAGATCCCGAATTTACAAATATTTTAATGATATCTGATTATTTTCTTTCATCAGCTTTAAATAAGAAATTAGCAATCTTTACAGGGTCATACTGTCTTACAGGGTCATACAGGGTCAATCTTTACAGAGAACATACTTAATCATTGTTTGTTATTTGAAGGACAAGACCCTTTTGTCTCAACGTATTTCTAAACCACCAAAACTGGTAGTTAATGTACCCACCTTCTTAGGAGTGTAAGCCCTTCCTGATGGTCACTGCTGGTGGGTTCTGCTCCCCAAAAGAACCCATCACATTCATTTCAGACCATGCTGCAATCCGGTACGTTTTTCCTCTCATTTTTAGATCTCCTACTGGAATAGCTCACAGAATGACAGAATCACATGGAGTTGGAAGGGACCTCTGGAGATCATCTAGTCCAAAACACCTGCCAAAGCAGGTCCACCTAGAGCAGGTTGCACAGGAACTTGTTCTGGCTTTTGAATGTCTCCAGAGAAGACTCCACCACCTCCCTGGGCAAGCCTGTTCCAGTGCTCTACCACTCTCACGGGAAAGAAGTTCCTCCTGATTTTTAGGCGGAACTTCTTATACTCAAGTTTGTGCCCATTTCCTCTTGTCCTGTCATTGGACACCACTGAGAAAAGACCAACCCTGTCCTCTTGACACCCTCCCTTTAAGTATTTATAAGCATTGATCAGATCTCCCCTCACCCTTCTCTTCTCAAGATTAAATAGATCCAAGTCCCTCAGCCTTTCCTCATAGGAGAGGTGCTCCAGGCCCTTAATCATCTTTGTGGCCCTTTGCTGTACCCTCTCCAGCAGTTGCCTGTCCTTCTTGAACTGGGGAGCCCAGAACTGGACACAGTACTCCAGATGGGGCCTCACCAGGGCAGAGTAGAAGGTCAGGAAAACTTCTCTTGACCTCTTGGCCATGCTCTTCCGATTTTCAGTGTTAGAAGTGTAACAGAAATATTCTGGTGCATGAATCACACATTCCATATAGACAATGCCAACACAGCACGTTTCTGCCTAGGCAAAATTCAGTTTTGCTTTATTGAGAAGCTTTTTTATGTTTTCATGTTTTGTTTTTGTTTTGGTTTGGTTTGGTTTGGTTTGGTTTTATTTTTTTTGCTGTTTTGTTATTCTACAGGAAAGGTAAAATAATTGGAAAAAAAGGAAGGATATTCTATATCAGCTGGATTATGAGATCTGAGAAATTTATTATACCTGCTGTCAGCATGGAGAAAATAAGGCTGTTGCTATTGAGAGAGTGCTCTACTTTCCTCTGCAAGGGCAGACACTTTGTTACACAATGTCACCTTTTGATTGGTTGCAAAAGAAATTAAGGGGGAAAAGTTACAATAAGGTTGAGATACTCCTGCAACAGCAGTGAGAGGGAGAGCACAGCTATTATTGTCTACATGTCTGATTGTCTAATACATCTGAATTTTTGGGAGAAAAATGTTATTCCAGTTGCATATTTACCTTTTCCTATGGGGAAAAAAATAAAAGAAAAAAGGAAAAAAAAAAAAAAAAGAAAAAGACAGACACTTGTTTAATGACAGCTAAAAAAGAGTGATATTTTCTATATGTGGGTTTTTTTGGTTTTTTTTCTCAGCAGCTTCAAAAAGCATTGCATAAAGGATGAACAAAGATATTTTGGGCTTTCCAAGATTGGCAAAAGTGACTGTTAAATCCAGGGGCATGTGGAAGTGACTATGTCCTCGGACAAAATTGAATCAACATCAATCAATCCTTTCAATTGTGTAATAGTGTCTTGAGAAGATGTAACTTTGCCACCAAATGTGACATTGTTTTCCATTAAATAATGAAGCAGTTATTGCCACAGTAGACCAATGCCAAACAGCAGTGAGCAAGGACAATTCTTCATCTATCATTATCGAATGTTAGTACATTTTACTGAAGTATTTAAGACACTGGACCATAAACCTTAACAATTGTAATATAACAACAGGTTTACTTTGACAATGAAAAAGTTTTTCACTTGGCTTATATACTTTTTTTTTTTTTTTTTTTTTGCATTGCATTGCATTGCATTGCATTCTTCCATGAATAACAAAATAGCTACCAAAATACCTTCCTTTTACTGCTTTATATACTACTCTTAACGACGAGACAGGAGAGAACTAGAAAAATAGCTCAGGAATAGACATCAACAGTGTGAATGCTTAAATTTGGTCAGATTGAATACCTGTCACTATGGCACTTATATTCATTACCATTGTCTCCATTTGCATGGGTTTTTTTTGTTTACTTTTTTTATATAGTGTCTTTGAAAACTTGAGTAAATGGTATAAGCTTACTTCTCCCTCTTGAGAGTCTCTCATGAGACTCTTTCTTCTTCTAAAGTATGATGCCTATTGATGTCTTAAATATATACCATACTTACAAAACTTGAATCAGAGGTCTCCTTAATCATGAAGTAAAAACATCACAATGTGAACCCGAGGCAGAGACTAAGACCTAAATCAACAAAGACACTTTATCTTCTTATCATCACTTTTGTTCAGAAATAAAATCTGAGAGGTTTCATACAAAAAGGAAAGTTTTAGAAAATTCTGATTTTAAAATAGAAATCCAGAGCAGAAAATGATCTTGGGAAACATAATAAATTCACAGGAAGACTGTTTATTTAGCATTTGTGACATTTTTTATTATGGAGGAAATTAAATCCTAAGATTTTCTGAAAAAGTTAATGCTACTGTCTTTTATTAATACATTTGATAGTTTCTAGGATGATAATGACTGAAAAGGGACCTACAGTTTTGTAAAGACATATTGTTAACAACCCTATGAAATAATCTCAGAGAAAACCTCTGAGCAATAAAAAATCCATACTAATGAAGCTTATTATTAAGAATTTGAGTAAAAAATTTTTGACAGCATTTCATTAGTGAATTTGAAACATCTAATGGGAAGGAAATGAAGGAAATAGTCTTCTTGCAAGAGAAATCAGAGAAACTTCAAAGAAGTCAATCATCAGTTAAGAAGGAAATGAAACGGAGAACACGGTAACTACTTTCTACATCTGTCTTTTTAGTTATCATTTTATTACCAAACCAAATGACATTTTAAATACATATCTCTAATATGATTTTCCATGATAAATGGCTGAAAGCGACAAAGAACTATGATTTACTCCACTTGTTATCCACTGTGTAACAGGGGATGCAAATATATAGTGTTTGTGATTAAACTGTAGTTTAAAACTTCCTAAGAAACAGAAACAGTGAGGATTTGTGGTTATTTATTGTCTAATGGTAACCTACTAAAATAAAAATTAAAGAAAAAAGAGAAAAGGTAAACAGGATGTCTATTTGTTACTGATAGGCTCTAGTTAATCCATTGCCCCTAAAGCAGATAATTAAAGGATTTAAGATGTGTTGGTGGTGAATTCAATTTGACACATTAGAGTTTATAATCCCTGTGACCTCAATTATTGAGTATGAATGATGGCAAACACTACTAATCCAAATGCCTGGTGTCTTAATTTCTTTATAAAATCCAATACTTAGTTAACTAGCTGGGAATGAAGGTTATCTGAATCACAAAACACCCCAACCTTCATCTTTCAAAAAGGGAAGAAAAAAAAAAGCCAATTGTCATGCCTGTGAAGGTCATGGCTTTAACAATGTGCAGTCTCTGTGCTCTGAAATAGAAAGTGAAGAAGGTATGCAAGGTTTTGTCTTTAATCCTTATGTAAAAAAGAGTACTTTCCTTTTAGAGAGATACTGATTCCTTATATTTTTTGTTTTGAAATCTTCAGTAAATCTATGCCAAATATTTCTGTGTTACAGTAAAAGAATATTTGATAACTTTGAAGAAAAATGCAATGAAGCAGGAGTTGCTGGTGAAAATCGGAAGTTACACTCTGAAGTACTAAAAGTTCTATATTCCAGTTAAAATTAATTTCCAATATATTTCAAATTATTTTTCTTGAACCTGGTATTTACAAACTTGATAGTTATTGAAGAATATGCAAGAGGTCCTGTTGGGTAAATGCCTGATTTAATTTATGTTTTCAGTGAGAAGACTGAAATTTGCTAAGAAAAGAAGAAAAGCATTTTCTTTTCTTTTAGATCATGAAGAGAAACATATCCCTATAACTTGCTGGATACTGTACAGTACATGGTACATATTACATGACTTACTAATTGCATTTATCCTTCTAGAATATGAATTGTAATTACTGATGCTAAAGCCAGGGACAGAATACGCTACAGCATTCTTTGTGGCATGCTCCAATTTGTCTTGCTGGAGGTAGCTGCTGAACCACTCTCAACTTTATTGTCATTTGTTACTTTGTTATTGAGATTCACTTTGTTATTTGAGCATGTTTGCATCTATTTTTCTAGTGCACTGCAGTAGCTGCCCTGTGACTCTGTGTGCCTTTCATGTAGATCTTCTTTGCACACACCACATTTCTAGCTTGCCTCATCCTACAGTTATACCAGAACATATTTATAAAAGGCTATTCATCATGTAAATCCTTAGCTATCATTTTACCATTCTGACATCATGATGGCAGTTAAAATTGTAACTGAAGCCATCTATCTTCTGCTGCTATGAGCAGCAGAAGAGCTCATGTGACCTTCCTACTAATGATGACCCAAAGAGATTTAAATTAGGCATTATGGTTCTTTATCAATCACCTTAAAGGACCTTAAAGGAAAGAGTGGACATCATAATTCCTACTCTGGGGGCAAGAAGATCACCTAGTCACATGTTAGAATTTACTGGAAAAACAGGTTGTTCACATGTTTAAATAATGTATCTGAAGAGCAAGAAGAGATTTTCTGGGTTTGAATAGGGAAGGGAGCTCTTTTGTTTTTTATGAATCCACAGCAGGAAACCCTAGAACAAAGATGGTAAATAATGTGGATTGTGGTGAAAACACCTTTTATAGTCTCTGCCTTTGGGACAGAGGCCAAGATGTCTTAACAGATTGACAGTAGAGTCTCTATTCCAAATACAGCTCTGCATGGGGATAAATGCTCTATTGTGGTCTTGTGAAAAGATCAGCAAGACAACAGCCTTGGGAAAAAAAAAAAAAAAAGATCAACAGAGTATACGTATATATACATATAGTCTTGTATCAGTAGAGCAACACGTATCAACAATCCCTTGACATATTTGCTATTTTTTTATTTTGAGCAGTAGTCCTCATGTCTCTCACAAAATCAAACTTAGCAGTTCCTCAACCTTGTTATAAAAGCAAAGACTCTGGGACATGTAATGGTAAAGACCTGGTCACTTCAAGCTTTCATGTCGCCTTCCTCACCTCTAAGCAACTGCCTCTTAACATCAGGTTATAAGGTGACACTATAGATTTTACTGTGATAGAAGATTACAATAAACATAATTTGGGGCAAAGCTGTCCCCCTGGAACAAGGGCTTGACATGATATATGAAGGCAATTATGGATGCACTGCAGGATACCTTCAAATATTGCAGTTGGAGAAAGTGGTGTCTTTTTTATGTACATTGCACAAGCTCTGCCACAGACTACTTTTTGGTCTCTGTCAAGAAACCAGCTATCTACTCATCTGCAAAACAATCTGCTATTGCAGACTTATTAATAAGTATTGAAGCCTCAAAGCAAGATGGAAGCAAAGAACGTGGATGAAATAACTGAGTAAATTTCAGTCTCCACCCCAGACTATTTGTACCAGAATACATCTACAAACTTATATTTTAGTAAAGAACTTTTCCTCTCTTCTTAGGAAAAATGCCTCTCACTTATAATACAGTACATAAAGGAAAATCTCATGCTCTAAATATTAGCTCTTAATATGAAGCCATTGTTTGAAATAAATTATTAAAAAAATGGGTCTGTTCCTGCTACACCCCGATTGTTATCTCATCATACATTCTAAGTTTCTAGACTTTGAAGTAAGCCACATGTTTTCTTTGTCTGATAGACATCTACATTTATGCTTTCATATATGGTTCTATTGATGCTCATGATTGCACTTGTACACAGATACTGAAACCATTTTTTAACTATTTCAGTGAAGACAGCTGTTTTCTTGAATTCTTTTATCGTTCAGCTACCACAGTAAACAAAGGTAAACAACTATAAAACAGCATGACAGAAATTAATGTCCATATGAATCTCATTGGGAGTAAAAATCCATCTTTCATTGCACTGCTTGACTATTGCTATGAAACACTAAAAGTAGGGATGTCTATTGCACTGAGCTACTAAATTCCCAGCAAAGAAGAAGCAAGAACAGCTGGAGGAGAATGCCAGTTAATTAAAAGTCTCTTTAAATCAATAAGGAATTTTTGAAGTGCTTTCCATGCTGTTAGCTTCATACTGAAAAAAATAAGAATTTTTGCTTGCATGTCATTAATCCTTGACAAAGAAAAATCAAAGGTATTGTTATTATTGTTGTTATTGTTATTATTAATATCCTTCCATTAATTCATTGTGTATACCATTTTAATCTTACTGTTTGTAGAGCTTATTTTTTGCATACTTCTTCCTGAGACTCCTTAGGCAGACAAAAATTATCTTTTCATATCCCTACCAAGACTTAGTAGGGTGTTAAACAAATGACAGGAGGAATCAACACCACAAGCACTTTAGACTGTAATGAGTTAGGAAGACAAAGATGAACCTAAATTTTCTAGAGGTAAATTATAGTTAATAGGATGTTAACTCATTTCAGTTAATAATTTATCCTCAGCTGATATAGATAACCCCTATAGCATAAAGCTGTCCATTGTCCTTGACTGGCTACTGAAGATGGAATCAAACTGCACATTTATTCTCTTTGTACATATTATGTTATGCATAAATTATGCATCTATGTATGAAAAATTTCAGTATTTATTTAGAATACTTGCATGGAGTTTTATATATTTTTTTTTAGGTTGTATAAATCTAAAGACTTCATAAAAACCAATATCAAATGAGATATTTTCTTTTGCATTCTTTCACTACTGTATGTATGATTAAATAACAATAAAAAAGTACATCTTTTACCTGGAAGTATTACATCTTGGCATAAAGATATACCATGGAAATAAGTAAGCCTTACAAAGTCTTATGAGAAAGTGTTGAAATCATCTGCAAATAGTTCTTAAAGATAATTTTCAGGTAGAAATAAAAAAGCAGTTTGTAAGAAGCAAACGATACTCCAGGACTTTTATTTCCTTTTGTTTGAGCAGCTGCATACTGCAAATAAGAAAGGTATATTGATTTTTATTTTTTTTAATATAACTTCGGTTTTGAAAATAATATTGAAGTTTGTAAATATATACATGGTTTACAAATATTTGCATTCTATAATTGCTTCTACAAAGGACTGGAAAGGTTGAAATAGACTAATTCATTTTTCCTTCTGCAAAGAGCAGCAGAATTTTAACTAGCTTCTTTTCCCACTGTTCAGCATCTGATACGTGATCCTTGATCACATTCCCAGTCCCCCCCTCAAAGAAGCTCATATGTGCAATGACAAAAAATAAATAAGCACTATATTTAGATAATAGGAATTTCTGAAAGTATTATGTGCAGTGCAAGGTTCTGCATGCATGTCATAATGGATTGTTAAGCAAGGTTTGATTTCATCATATTTCAATGTTAGATTTAGAAGAGCACTTATAAAGTTATTTTGGTGATATTCAACACAAATTGCATTTATTTGGGAAAACTCAAGGTTAAGTCTTTTAGTTGTCACTAGACAAGATTTGTTTGTATGCAGAATGAATATTTATATGTTTAAATGTATGTACAGCAAATGACTAAAAAATAGGTTTAGTTTACAAGAAAGTTCTGTAATTCACTTACCATGAACATCTCTCAAAACCATCTTAAGTTCAAAACAGACTGCTTAAAGTTGAGTAAGAAAAATTTCTGTAAAGATTGGTTTTACAACAGATTCCATATTGATTTATGAAGGCATTAATTTGCCATTTAGCTCTTAAATTTGACTATTAATAATTCTTGGCATTCAAAAGATAATTTTACAAATTTTATGCTATTAGAACAAGTCTTGTGACTTTCCTAAAAACATGACTTTGTACAAGTGCGCATTTCTTCAAAGAGCAATGCATTTTTAACAGTTTTTAAACAAAAAAAAACCCTTTAAATCAGTTTAGAAAACCTTTTATTTATTTTTCTTTTTTTTTTTTTTATAGTTATGGAATTTTGGTGTCAAATAGCTTCCTATTTGACTGTCAAAGTCTACAGTGCACTGAAATATTCCATAAATAATGTTCATTTAGTTGCCAAGTTATTAGTAAAATACCAGTTTACAAAATAATTGAAAACCTTTTACCATATTTTTGGCTATGATATAACTCATTTTTTTATTAAAGTAAGAACCTCATTAAAATGTTGCATATATCATCTGTTTATTAATATGTTGTACACAAAATTACATATTTTCTTGGAAACAGGTTTAAAAGAATCCTTTCATTTATAGGGTACTTCTTTATTAGTTAAGGGCAAAGTTCATTTCAGTTTTAACTTGATAACATAAAAAAAGCAGAAGTAATCACATAATTGAACAATATGATGATAAAGACAACTGTGTAAATGAAGTGCTTTGGGCTATTGTCGGCAGCCAAAGAAAAAATAGAATCACTTAGTAGTTTAACAGCAGATATATTGTGTACAGATGTCTTTGTGAAAAGAAACATTACATCCCCTTTAATACTTTTATAAAGCATGATTTTCTAAGAGCCCTAAAGCTGTTTATTTCTAACAAAATGTATCTCATACCATCCCACTGAGACAGGTAAAGAAGCAATAGAGTCAATGTGTATGTTATAGAGTAAAATAAAATGAAAAAAGACTGTGAATATCATCAGCAAGGAAAACAACAGATAAAGTTCACATAGGAGAATGAACTGCTCTAACTTTGGAAAATGAGTGAGAATGCTACAGGAAGCAATGCTGGTTGATAACTGAAGTCCAAAATAGCATTCAAAGCACCCATCAGAAAGGAGACTGGAAGAGTGCATGACAAGATAGATAAGAGTTAAATGAAATTAAAGAGGAGCAACCCATGCAAATAAATACATGGGTTTTTTAATAAACCCATGCAAAAGAATACTGGTATAAAATGATGGCGGCAAAAAGCATATTAAGTATGAAGAGGGTTTCTTTTCTACTTTGCAGGTTGGACATCTGCATTGGGATCTCAAGAAGATATTATGTAGTATGCACAAACTAAATAACTTTAAAAATATGGAGTTTAAAAGTGTTTAAATGACTGGATTTTGATTAAAACTTTATTTTAATATTAAAAAAGAAGAAATAATATTTTCACCTTTCAGCATTTCTCTCAGTACCTTTAGGACATTTCAAAAATTTGTCTGCCACATATCTTTGATGATTCAAAACACAGGAAAAATATTTAACATGAGAAATATCAAAGAATCCTTGACAGAATGTCCACTTTGTTTATTGGAGGAACAAACTCAGAGAGAAAATAAGAAAACACTTTTAACATGCACACACACAGAGTGCAGCAGCAGACAGAAATAGTGCCAGAAAATTGGCAAAAGAGCACAGAAATATAATGGTAAAATAACTGGTGAAAATGAATCCCTGTTTCTACTTGGGAAAGCTGCAAAGCCTCTAGCTTTCTGTAACATTTCAGCTCCAGATTTTCTAGTTACAGAAAGATTAGATTACATCTGTCATAAAAGCTGAATCTCTAATTTAGTCTAATAGAAAAATGAGTTGCAAGACTGTCACCTCCTGCTCTATAAGTGCTGTGTCCTGAGTGGAGTTGAGATGAATTTTTTAAAAACTCAGACTAATCAGACTTCTTGTGACCACCTCTGGTGAGCAGCAGTAGAGGACAGGGTTACAATAATAGTTTAACCCTGTGCTAAAAGATTTGTAATGAGAACTCTGAAAGTTCCAATGGAAACAGTGATACTGAAAGTGCAATAATGTCTAGAAAGCACATCATATTTGACCCTGAGGTCAAACATCCTTGAGGATGCTCTAAGTTGATAGACAGTGAAGAAAATGACAGTACCAGAATATTTAATCGTAATTATTTTATTTTGCTTTTAAATGGACTTGCACTCAAAGCTCAGCTCTAAGACAACAGCAGGTCCTTTGCATTTCAGTGGATAAATTTAACATAACAAATAACAGCATTTGACTGATTGTTATGGTTTGAGAAAACCCATAACAATCTATTGCCATTTAGACAATTATTCTATCACCCGATGACCCCTCCCCACCCGGAAGGGAGAATTGGGGAACACAAAGAAACACAAAGGTTGAAATAGATTTAATAGCCTAAGACTAAATAATTAACAACAATATTAAAGAACCAGTATTAATGTCGATACTGATATAAAATATACAAGAATTATACTTGGCCAATTGTATTGGTAGGAAGCCGTGCACTCCCAATAGTGGACAGCAAATGTTGGACAGTGCCAGCGCAATGAATTCAGGAGGAAGAGAAGGCCTCAGGGTTCCGGCACTGGGGCAAGGAGCCGTCTGGACCACCATCATCAACGGAGAGAGAGCTACGCAGCAAATTTTCTAATTTATACTGAATGTGACATTCGTGATATGAAATAATCCTGTTGGCCATCCTGGGTCAAATGCCCAGGCCTTGCTACTCCTCGTCTAACTAACCTAACACTAACCTTTAATCTCAGAGAGCCTGGCTGGTTATAAAGTAAATGTTCTCACAAATTCAGAACTAGAGTATTCTAAAAGTGCAATTTTCCCCAGCATTAGAAGAAAAGTTAGTCCTGTGTCTCTAAACACAGGACACTGATTAATACTGAACAAACTACTATTACAGTTTTAAACTAGCTCCCTTTCTCTAGAGAAGATGAAGGCACCTGGAAAAATAGCTGTTCTCTAAAGATACAGTTTGAAATTAAAATATATACAAACTAAGAATATAAAAGGAAGAAAAAAGCAATGTGTGTTACTGTGTGTCCACTGCTCAGACCTATATTATTATTTTCTAGCAATCAATGTTCAATATGCTTCAGAACAACAAAGAGCTGTCTTTTGGTAATTTTAATTTGCACAAATTATAAATGATGAATCGGAAGGATTTATTTTCTCCTGAAAATCCACAGAGCCAATAGCATTTTGCAGTTCTGCAGCACAAAGAACAAAAGTAAGTTATTGATCAGATACAAGGTATTGTCTCCCAAGTGTAGAAATTTTTATTTTTCTTTATTGAACTTCTTGAGATCCATGTTGACCCATCCCTCTGGTATGTAGAGGTTATTCTGAATAGCAGACCTATCTTTGAGTGTATTAGTGCTTCCTCTGATGTCTTCTGCAAACTAGCTGAACATGTACTCTATCCCCACAAGTCTTCATTATTGATCTCTGAGGGATGCCAGTTGGATTTTTTTAACCACTCATCACTTCCCCTTGAGCCTAACAGTCCAGCAATATTCCATCCACATTATTGGTTACATGAATCCATATTTCTCAATTTTTTCTACACTATGGGGGAACTGTATTAAAAACCTTTAACTTCTAAAGTTTAGGTATACATCAGCCACTGCTCTTACCTTATCCATGCAAACAGTCGCCTTATTGCAGAAGGCGATCAGCTTAACAGGTTATGATTTGCCATTTGTAAACTCATGCTGACTGTCCCAAATCACCTTCTGGTCCTTCACATACTGGGAAATGGCTTCATGCCTTTTGCAGGAACTGATGGTAAGCTGACTGATCTGTAGATTCCTGAACCCCCTTCTGGGACTGCAACCTGTAGATAAACATATGCTGGAACTTCTACTGCTTGAAGCGACTGCAGTCATGGATAAGTCCACATCAGAGCAGAGGAAACAGGTAGGAAGGAATTAATATAGAGTAAAGAATAAGGAGCAACAGAAAGAAACCACTGTAACCTAATCCCAACCTCCTGCTCAGCAAATTGCCTCCCTGAAGAGACTGAGCATAACCTGTATTGATAATGGGGAAACAGAATTTGTAAGGGAAGAGGAGAGGTATCTATAGGAAAGATGTCCATGAGAAAGAGGGGAAGAAGATTTTCCCTAAGCATTTAACTTTTTATCTTCTTTGTTTCTTGGTATCTAAATCAGTAATTAAATGTTTATGCTACTGGCAATGCACTAAGTTAAATTTTACCAGTTGAGTCAGCAGTTGGTGAGTGATTTCCCTGATGAGTTCTTATTCTCTTGTTCTCTCTGTTTTCTCCCTTGTCCCACTTGCAGAGGGGCAGTGAGTAAGTGGCAGTGTGGGTGCTTAGCTTCCAGCTGTGGCCAACCCACCACACAAACAGACAGAAAAACAACTGCTGATTGAAGGTTAGGGCTTATAGAAATCCCTAAATGTCTTCCTTTACGATATGAAAGTTTATGAAGTGTTTGTAGCTGAATTTCTTATTAGGTGTGAATATGTCACTCAATCAGCCCTAGAAATTAAACAGGGTAGCATTTATATCCCATGAAAGATTCCATAAAAGAGAGAGAGAATGAGACAGAGAAAGAGAGAAGGAAGCAGTGGGGGTTGGAGAGACCTGCCAAAACCGTAGGTAACACAAGCTGTAAAGATTAGAAAATATTCTTGCAGGTGCTTAATGTTAATATATAGCTAGATGAGAAGGCAGTTCTGACCTACCTAGATATCAGAACGTTCAATGAATTAATTAAAAATAAACATGACACACAAGTCTCTGTTTCATAAAAGGAGGTTTGAAGCCATTCCTACTATTTCCAGGAAACTTCAACTGCTTATCACTCCCTTTAGTAATAATTGTCTCAGGCTTAGTCATCTAAGTCTTCACAGGATATCAGTTTTCAGATGATATCTGAAAATATAGATAGGCACAGATGCCTATCTACATAATAATGCATTTTGATTTCTGTTCTGGGAGCTAAGTTTCTAGAGATGAATCCTTCGCAGATGTCTGCCTTTTAGGAGATGTTAGCCAAAGTCTGCATCCATATTAAAGTAGGTTCAAGCCAGTCATCCAATATGAACTTGATTCATATTCATCTTATGAGGAGGACCTCTTGTTGCTCAATGCCTTAGTCTTTATTTTAACAAGGGACTTCCTGTTTCAGTTCTGAAAAAATAAACATTTCTTCATGTTTAAGCCTGTCTTAACATTCTCAGTGCAATAGGTTGCCTTAGGAATTGTGAATAGAAAAACTTATGGTCTACATGATCTAATGATATGGCCCCTATTTTGCACTTAATTGAACTGTTAGTCCAAATTCTATTTACTTATCAGGTTATAAGAGCTTAATTGAAATGGTAGTCTAAATTGTATTTACTCATCAAGTATGTAGTATGTAGTATGTACGAGTATGTAGGCCTCAGAAATTTATCTTGGCTGAGGCAGGGGAGAGGCAGTATTGTTTACTTTAAGAATGATACATGTAGGTAATTAGGATCTCCATGTTATATAGACCTGCTACAGGAGACTAAACAGATTTGTAGAATACTGTAAATTATATATTAACTAGTGGACTATATGGGTGAGTGAGTTAGTATCTCTACATTCATGCAAAAAAAATTAAGAAACCTAGTTAATTTATTGTTCTTTCCTTGGCACATCCTCTGTGTGCCAATCTATACTACACTACTACTGTGTAGTTTAGATTCCAGGAACAAGCTGGTCATTTCACTGAATTTCACTGAATTTTTAGAGTTGTAAGGGACTGTAGAGATCATCTAGTCCAACTCCCCCACTGAAGCAGGATTGCCCATAGCTAGAGCATGTCACTCAGGACTGCATCCAGGAGGGTCTTGAAAATCTCCAGACAAGGGGACTCCACGACCTCCCTGGGCAGCCTGTTCCAGGGCTCCATCACTCTCACTGTGAAGCAATTTTTTCTCATATTTGAGTGGAACCTCCTGTGTTCCAACTTATGCCCATTACCCCTCGTCCTCTCACTGACAACCACTGAAAAGAGTTTGGCTCCCTCCTCCTTCAACCCACCCTTTAGATACTTATAGGCGTTAAGAAGGTCTCCCCTCAGCCTTCTGTTCTCCAGGCTAAAGAGTCCCAGCTCTCTCAGCCTTTCCTCATAAGGGAGATGCTCTAATCCTTGAATCATCTTCATTGCCCTTCATTGGACTCTTTCCAGTAGCTCCTTGTCCCTCTTGAATTGGGGAGCCCAGACCTGGATGCAGTATTCCAGTTGGCCTCACCAGTGTCGAGTAGAGGGGGAGAATGACTTCCCTTGACCTACTAGCCAAGCTCTTCCCTATGCAGCCCAGGATTCCGTTGGCCTTCCTGGCCACAAGAGCACACTGCTTGGTCATTGTCGTTTTGCTGTCTTACAGGACCCCCAGATCTTTCTCTTTGGAACTTTTCTCCAGCATGTCCTCACCTAACCTGTATTGGTACCTAACATTCTTCTTCCCCAGGTGCAGAACCCTACACTTTTCCCTGTTGAACCTCATGAGGTTTGTCCTTGCCCAGGTCTACAGCCTGTCTAGATCTAGCTGGATGGCAGTACAGCCCTCTGGGGTGTCAGCCACCCCTCCCAGTTTGGT
>BJBW01001870.1:28626-50829 GCA_004320125.1 Scolopax mira
CATGATCTTTCAAAGATGATAGAGAGTGGCCCAGCGATAACATCTGCCAGCTCTCTCAGCTCTCGCGGGTGCATCCCATCAGGGCCCATGGATTTATTAATGTCCAGTTTAGACAAGTGTTCCCAAACCTGGTCCTCTTCAACTAGAGGAAAACCTTCCTCTCTCCCTACCCTCCCCCTTGTCTCCGTGGCCAGAGATTCATGAGGGGCAGCAAAATTAAGCCTCTCTGCACCCTGCTAAAAGTCTGTTTTGAAGAACCATATGTAAAATTAAAGAAAAAACAGGTGGAAAGACTTTTTAGACTACTGTCCATAAATACTAATTGTTTCATGTTTCTGAAAATAGGTAGATTTACTTAAAACTTTAAAATGATTTGTCAACTTTAGGGTTAAATAATACCTTCCTAGTAAAACTGTGAGTATCTTTCTCTGCCTCCCTACCTCTTTTATTGGTAGATATCTAATGAAAAAAAAATTATTTTGGAGTTAATTTATCTTAATCAGATTATCATGATCCTGAGAATATATACCTTAAAATTGAAGTATTCAAAAAACACTTTGAAGAAATTTATATTTCATCTCTTACTGGAGAAGGGCTTAAGAGTTACAAGCTATGCAGTTTCTAAAGTTCATTGTATATGCATTTAATGGTCCTATTCTTTGAATGGAAACATTTTGGTTCTGACTTATTTTGGTAGAAGTAATGATTAAGTTTCTATCACAGTGCACAGGGAATTACTGTCATTTCTGCTTACGTTGATCAGAATTTCTCAGACATCCTGAATATAACCCTGATTCATAGTCTGCACAATCCTTTTTGGAGTGCATCCTAAAATATAAATCATCTAGTCTTTATTCTTTTCCATTTTTTTGTTTCTCATCTGAAAATGAATGACTGTTTACATACAGAGGTCTCTCTTCTTTCTATGTGTGCACATAACTCCCAATGACATTAAGATGAGTTCAGCATAAATGTTGAAAAAAGAATGTATTTCTTAGGATTTTGAAGATATGCATTGCTGCCTCCACGTCTTCTTTTCTCTTCAGTTTCCTTTGATACTTCACTATCAATTGCACTAACCAGTGAAATCAAATCTTTATAGACATTGTATTTTCAGTAGGTATTCCTCACAGCATAACAGCTCCTGGTTAATAATCCAGAGATGCTCTTGTTTTCTTTTTATAAAAGGCTTGAGTGTTTTTTACAACAGAATACGTACATTTTATTTGGCATAATACAGTATATTTTCCTGCAATTTGATGAAACCCAGTCCACTTTTTATATGCTTCATGGAAGTTTGATGGGAGGTTTCTAATTGTTTGCACGTTTTATTTTCTCAGTAAGCCTTTTCACTAGTGGTAATTACCCTGAATGGCTGTACATGGAATCATAGAATCATATGGGGTTGGAAGGGGACCTCTGGGAATATCTAGTCTAACCCCTCTGCAAGAGCTCTACATAGAGCACGTTGCACAAGAGCATGTCCAGATGGGTTTTGAATGTCTCCAGAGAAGGAAACTCCACCACCTCTCTGGGCAGCCTGTTCCAGTGCTCCACCACTCTCACAGGAAAGAAGTTCCTCCTCATGTTTAGGTGAAGAAGTGAGGAGGTGAGGAGGAACTCTTGCATTCAAGTTTGTGCCTATTTTCTCTTGTCCCGTTACTGGGCACCACTGAGAAAAGACCAGCCCCGTCCTCCTGACACCCTCCCTTTAAGTATTTGTACACATACACATGTATGTATACATAGCCTTAGCCCTTCTTTATTTATATTGCAATACCCAAAAGAAAGTTGATGCTAAACTAATTAAGACATGCTTTCAAAGTATAGATTTGAGCCTCACTCTTTGCTCTTGCATGAAACATGGGCTTTATCAATCAAGTTATAAAATTATTATGTTGGTGATTTGATGGAGGGAGAATAAGATAAAATTTGATATGTCTTCTCTGTGCTATCCTGCCTGTGCTATCTATACGTCAGAAAATTCAAGGCAGATCTGCTTTTTGAAGCCAACACATAAGAAGACATTTCCTTTCCAGATGAGTGAGTACACAGTCAATAAACACAAAGAAAATGTTTGAAGATAGAAAGAGTTACAGCATCCAAGAACATCACTTGCTAATGAGCTCATATATGAGCTCATTTAGAGAACTGAACTCCTTTATTTCTGTCGTGTGAGCTATTTTCCTCTGTGTTTCTCTGTGTGAGTCAAGAGCAGCTGCTGCTGGTCTACTGGTCTACTGTATATGCAGATAAAGAGAAAATGGCAGGCAGATGAAGGGTTGAAGCTTTTTTAATTTTCCCAATATACTAGAATGAGTTTATGCAGAATTCACTGTGTACAGTGTTAATTGAAAATGAAAATAATTTCTTTCCAAGGTTGACAAGGAACTGAGAATGGAATTCCATTGTAAGCAATATATTGCCTCATAGATCAACTTTATTTTTGTTCCCAGAATAAGCCAATCCATGTAATTTAAATCTTTGATGGCTTTTATTGTTTATCCAAAAATGACTGAGGGTGAAATGCAGCAATTTTGCAGGAGGCTGAGTAAGGCACTCTATTTCTGTTTCCTTTCACCTGCAAGAGAAATCACTGAGACAGAAGTACCTGAATTTTTATTCTTCCTTTGTTTTCATATGGTTCTAAGACCATATACAGATTCATGATGTTGTTGAAAAGTGAACACTTTCTGAGTATTCAACAGTTTGTTCTTGGAAGGTGAAGGTTAAAGGCTGAGTCTCTCTGAAGCCCAACAGTTTTTACACCATACAGTTAGACTATTATAAGAAGTTTATCATTTCAATGACATTCTGGTCATTTTCATGCACACAGCAAACTTGTTGAGCCTCCTTAGAGGACTTAAATGGAGTTCAAATGACTGTCTACCTATTCCATGTTTATAGACTACTTCACAGGAAAGAGGAACATTTTCCCTTGAGCAAATATTTTTGCAAATAAATAGGTAACTAAAGTTAAGACCGAGGAAGCTTTTAGAATAAACATGACCCTATGGGAGTTTCAACATTTTTGGAAAGACAGGTTAGATCTATTCCCTCACAATATTCAGAGAGAAAATTATTAATATCCATTACCTATTCCAAGAATTTCTTTCTTTTCTATATTTGGATTTTAATGAGAATCACAAATACCTCAGCCATCTCAGGATGCACACTGTTGTATATCTTTATTTAGAAAAAGCTGAAACAATGTCAAGGAATCTTTGAAATAAAATAAAATATGTTTCCTTTCTTAGTCTAAATGTGTTTATTTTAGTGGTGATAGATACTGTATGATTTAGTAGTACATAGAAATAACATTTTCTGCTTTCAGTATTTCCTAATGAAATTGAAAGGTAAGATCAGATAAATAGACAATATTATGACCATTTGTTAGATGTTTAAAAAATTGCCTTTCCACTCTAGTTACTCCATACTGACATGGAATTATTTTCATTATAGTCTGGTGTTCTAGATGGTTACATGTGCAATGCTGACTGCTATGCTGCTACCATGAGGTTATGTCAATGAATATAGCTACAGAATAAAAAAAAAACAAAAAAGGATGTATTTTTTCTGAATATGTATATCTGAATTGTATACAGAAAGTGCAGCAAAAAACCCCCAACCCTTTGAGGAATTTCTATTTCTTCATCTCACTGAACCAGATACAAGGTTGTCCCCTCAAGTTGCATTCCTCATAAATTTTCCTCTGGGCATGAATCTCTCTCCCACTGCAAAAGAGAAAGACTAGATTAAATGCCTGCTAAAATTAGGTAATTTGAATAGAATCCTTAATCTTTTTTCAAAATTGCATTATATTAAGGAGGGAAATAAGCCTTTAACAAACATGATGATCAGAGGGCTGGAGAGATGGTAAGGGATGTTTTTATCAGGGAGTGTAGCGAAAGGATGGGAGGTTATGGTTTTAAACTAAAGGAGGGTAGATTTTGTTTAGATATTAGGAAGAGTCTTCAGGGTGAATGGTGAGACACTGGAGCACACTGCCCAGAGAAGCTGTGGGTGCCCCTTTCCTGGAAGTGTTCAAGACCAGGCTGAACGGTGCTTTGAGTAACCTTGTGGAAGGTGTCCATGCCCATGACAGGGGGGTTGGAACTCAATGAACTTTAAGGTCCCTTCCAAGCCAAAACATCCTATGATTCTATGACATAGATAGGCATCAAAAGTTCTCACAATTTTATATTCTGTTTCTTTCACTTTATTGCTTGTATTGGCCAATACATTAAAGCTGATATGAAACAATAAATATGAATAACTAGATGTTTGCATTCCTTTGAATTAAATACACTTTACAGATCAATGCATTGATACAATCAATGTACCTTGATGTTCCAATGGACAGAAAGATTCCAAAATCTGCAGATACTACAGTCTACTTTCAGACTTCCTGGAAGTGGATAACTGGAGGAAGAAATCCAAAGAAAAGGTAAAACATTTTGAAATTTATATCTTAGCTACTTTTAAAAGAAGAAATTTATTCTGAGGATTGGTATGTTCATTTTCCTGCTTAATGAAGGAAACAGCAAATACTATTGAGAGAATGACAGCATGAAAATGATACATATTTTTAGTTGAGTACTCAAAATTAAATAGTCGAATAAGTTGTGTACTTTAGTTATTTTACTTAGTCTCAAAGATACAAGTTTTTGTTTCCTTGGAACATTAATTCTGAAAATAATGTACATACTTGTCTCTCATATTAGATTTACATTAAGTTCAATTGGGTTTTATGGCATCATCTGTTGTTCAGCTTCTTAAATATCAAAAGCTGTAAGTACCAGTGAAAAAAATCAAAAAAAACCAAAAAAACACCTTAGCAGAATTTCCGTTCAAGATTGTATTATATTTTAATCTAAAATTATAAAATAAAAAACGTGTCCGATTACACAGCAGTTTACTGAAAGTTTGGCCTTAAATAGAAAAATGTCTTTTGAGGATGTTTTTCAAGCTGTTGTATCTTGCTAATTTAAACAGAAAAGAAAAAGTTGTTTTGAACTTCTGCTCCAGCGTGCACACCACACGCGATAACAGCATAAATACTTTAAGCAGCTCTACATGGAAAACATATCAGCATGAAATTTTTTAGACACTGTGCTACTATAGATACCTACATGCTGAGCCTCAATCTTTCTTGCTGAATTTTTTCTTTACTGTATCTCACCAACATATGTTTACTTATCAAGTTAAGTTTGTTTCAGGCAAGTGGAAGGTGCAAAACATTCAAAGAATTCAAAATATTAGTATGCCAGAGAATTTTACTTAGACCTTCCTCTGTGAGAATAAAGTAGAAAAAAAAAATTGATAGCTGCAGCAGTTCTAGAAATTTATTATTAAGTATTCAAGCAGCTGTATTTCCATAAGATATGAAGACCCATACTCAAGAAAGAATATTCAAACAATGAATACATATATTCACCTGCTCGAAATAGTTTCTCCTAAAGATTACAAGGTACCTTGAAATCATAAAGGCAGAGGGTAAAAGCCTGAAACATTGTTTGGGTTTTTTTTGATCACTGCATATTAAATACTACGACTCAAACTGGAAAATAGCATATATTATACTATGCTTGGTCTCAGAACAGTTCTTAATTAAAGATTTCATAAGTAACATTTCTAACATCTTATGCCTCAGACCACCTACATCTCTTTCAAAAGAAGAAAATATCAAGGTAGAGCTCAATTAAATATTTTTTTAAACATATATGTGTATATATCTCTTGGGGAACAGAAGGAGGGTAATCAGATATAGCTAATGCAACAGTCATGCTCCTGATACACAACTGGTCAGGGATTAAGCCTTTGACAAAAACAAATGGAAATGTAGATTTTTAAGCCAGTTCCAGGCTAAGACATTTGAATCCACATGTTTCATGTGTCAGAATATCATTAAGGAGCAAAGAATGTAAAAACCACAAAGGCAAAAGAACAAGTTAGAGGAAGTTTGCCTTTAATATAATAGTTGTATCTGTTGGGTTCAGCAAAGATTTTTATTCTTGTAAAACACCACATTGGCCCTTTTTTCTAGTGAAATGTAACTAGGTAGGTCCCAGGTCTATTTAGTTACCTCTCTTCTAAGTTCCATAATTAAACATATATCTCTGTGTATGTGCACGTGTGTATATGCCCATTTGTGATGATCATGTAAGTGTATATTTAAATATTGGAATCCCAAAAATGAACAATGTTCTGGGACATATTTATTGACATGACTCTACTTCTATTGTCTAGTAGTGGAAAATATAAACATTGTTTGGCTTTTCACTGCCATCTGTCCTTTACAACATTAGCGCTGATGGGTAAGGATAATTTTATCTCTACCTCTTAAGATATAATTATTATTCTGCTTTTCATGTAATAGCGCTGAATATCTTTTGTATGCCTTTATTTTTTCTTTCCCCTTCTTTATCAGACAGATACCGAATCTTTAAAGGGGGGGAAAGGTGGGGGCAAAAAACATTTTTCACAGGAACTCACATGCACAGATGTAATTTCTGAAGGTTTGAGGTTTTTTTTGTCAATTGCTTCTGGTTTTCTGTTAAGCAGGAAGTTACTGCCTCTTAACAGTATGAGTAATGCTGATTATGTACATAAGATTCTGTTCAAAACATGACGTGGTGTATGTTATTTAAACTTTGTTCATCCGTACTTTCTCCACAGTGATACAAAAGATACTTTAAAAAATTAAGAGACTGTCTGTGCTTTCGCAGTCAGAAAAACACTGACTTACATAGAACCTTTACACACCATAACTTGTTGAAGTCTTTATGTTTTTTTATTTTTTAAATTCAGTCTATTATTTTAGAAATAAACATGACACAGACCCATTCTCTGGGAAGAGCAATCAGAATCTGTCCTTCCTACTGATAGGAAAGCATTGGCATTTCTACATTGAAGAGACATTCCTCTTGTTCACTGACTGATTTCATAAATCTTTATACTATTCCTTTGAAGTAGTCTATATTTCTCAGAAGGGCTGTAAAAGAACCTAATTTAAGGTTAAGGTGTGGGTTAGACCATTCTCCTTACAAGTAAGATTTGTAATTTGTCAAACTTAAGAATTATTCATATGTGTGCATTTCCTGTCTTAAAAAAGTATTCTGTCCACTAAAACATTACATAAAATCAGGAATAATTTCCTACTCCATTAGTTGATCTGAGCAGGTCTAACATAAATTTTTTTCAGGAGAGAGCTTATTGTGAGAATCACAAAATCTTAAGAGGGAAAAACTTGTGTGCCAGAGTCTTTGTGGAGAAATAGAACAAGAGGTGGCCCCAAAATGTTTTTTCATAAATGCTGAAACACCTGTGTTGACTGAGATGACTAAGGAGATCCCCATTTGAATTATTTTGACAAAGTTAATCACCAAGGAGAAACTTAGACACCTTTTTGACATTTTGTAAATGAGTTAAGTGATTTTAGAGCATGGCCTCCTCCATCCTCCATTACTCATGATTCTGCTGCCTAGCCACTGGAGCTCATCACCAGTGGCCATGATCCCAGGGTCTCTACCCAGACTGAGGGATGCGGTTACCCATTTGTAGGTTCAACTAGTAGTGAAGCTGAACACGTATCCCAGCGACACACAGACATATTCAGAGAACACTGACACAGCCAGAGCTGTGGTTACGCAGATAGCCACAGGCAAGGTACTGTCTTCAGCGGCACACACTTACAGGACTCAGATTTAGTAAGATTTAATAAGAAGGTATAAGAAGGTAGGTCTGATGGCAGTGATCAAGAATTGGTCTTAACCAGAGAGTGTACTGACCTGTGCTGTTTTACATGTCCTGCCCCTTTTATACTATTTTCTGTCTATCCTCATCTTTTGTTCCTCTCTGCTCTTCTATCCCTGTATATTCCCCCAAGGGACTGTAAAGCTCTATTGATACCTGCACTCTTCCCAGGCACAGTCTCCCCTGGTTTACAGTCTTATTGCTTGCAAAGTTGAGGTTGATCATCTTGTAGTTTCTGTGTAGCCCATCAATGAATGTGACTGGTGAGTTTTATGTCTTAACAATGACTCCGGGCATGTTTTGTCCGGTCTGTGTCTCTGTATATTTTCTTTCTGCTTTCCCCCTTTTCCCTCATTTTCCCAAATGACAAGCTCCTTGATCAGATAACCTTGCTGGAATAAACATTCTCACACTCCCACAAGCTCTCATCAATTACTGTGCCTGACCAGGATTTGTTCTCATCACTGCCTCCCTTGTCATTTGTTGATCAGGTTTGTGTCCCTGTAAATTGTTGTTTATTACTTACTCTTTTTCTTATTATCCCTTATTGCAGTGAAAAAGGCCCTTGATCAGATATCCTAGAAGAAGCAGATACTCTCCTTCCTCATATCCTAACAAGTTTCATGAAATGTGGGAAGCTAGGACCCAGTTTGGATTTAGGAATTTAGCTAAGTAACTTAACATAAGGAAACATTCAGCCAGATCCCGCTTTGCGGTTATAGTTGAATCTGATTGTGTTTCAGTGTTTTAGAACTGACATATAACTTTGTTCCTCTGAGACAATAATACTTTGCATTTATAGAATGCCTTTCATCCAAAGATCTCAAAGGACTTTACTTGCAACAATAAAGCTTGAACTATTCAGTAACATCCTTTTTTCATTTTGGATATTGTTCTCTCACTCCTCTATCTCACTCAAGCTATTAAATTTAGGTATGTGATTTTATTTTCCTTTACAGGCTGCATGGACCTTATC
Organism: Scolopax mira; assembly: GCA_004320125.1. NCBI lineage: Eukaryota > Metazoa > Chordata > Aves > Charadriiformes > Scolopacidae > Scolopax > Scolopax mira. The sequence goes on from BJBW01001870.1 coordinate 37,358, forward strand.
TACCTGACTTAGATTTTATTTTTCTTTCCATTATTAACTTTCCAGTATTTACTTTAATTACACGCACAAAAATGCACACATACAATCTAAAATATTGCCTCACTTTATTGGACTCTTTCCATTTTAAATCAACAATCTCAACTGAAGAATGCAGAAATGTAAACGCAAAGATATATTGTAGGAAATATAAAAAGAGTAAAAAGTGTCAGTGTGCTTATTCTGTTAAAACCAAGGAAAGGCCAAGGTAATCAGACTGCTGACTACAGTCTAGCCAGGGGTAATAATCCTCATTTCATCAGGTACATTTAAAAAACTGTGTTTCACATTCCTCTAAAGCAGCTTTGCACATGTCACAGCACAGATTAGTGAAGTCTAAATTTCAGCTCAAGGCTCCATGTGTCATTTAATAGCATACACTTGCCAACTGTAGCCAAAAAGCAGGCTTCCATCAGGGACCCTGAAACTCCTCATTTACATAAGAATGGGAAGTTAATTGTGCTACAGATATTCTGGCTTCCCCAAGGAATTCATTAAGCATGCTGAATTTGCTGAGAATATATCTTAACTGTCATTTCTAGGAAATCAGGGACATTCAAATTCAACACCACCACCAATGAAAGCAACTAAAGTTCTTTAATACTAATTTGATTTGAATCTTTCTGGGCTGGGTCTGGAATAGCTACTGTACTTTTACACACTCATTTCTGGAGTTAGTTTCTAAATATAAGTAGTTACTTATAATAACTATTTCTTCCCTTTTCAGTGCAGGACCTGAGTTGGTTTTGTTCTTTGACAACAGGATTTACATTTATGTTTACCCCTGAGGGATTAAGGAAAAAAAAGGTAAGGTGACACTTTGCTTTCATATGCAGATTGTTGTGAGTAAGCAAGTACTCAAAGCATGTATAAAAAAGAGCAAAAAATATATTCAAGACATTTATTTTAGTCTTAATAACGATATGAGTTAGCTAAAATATAAAACTAAAAATGCTGTTACAGATAGCATGCAATCTACAGCAATACTTGTAATTGTTCTTATATGAAAAGAGAGTCTGTTTGTGAAGACACTGCTCTCAGAAGCCACCCTACAAAGGCTGTGGTCAACTGAAGTAGCATCCAGCCCAAACCATGAGAAACAGCTAGAACAGATTTCAGTGCCAATGTAATAACTTTTTTTTCTTATAAATAACTTTTCTTTTTCTCACAAAACCTACTTTTTTTCTTTGTGAATTTGTATTTGGCAGATACAAAATATCCTTAATTTAGGGAGCAAGGGATATGGATTGAAAGATAGTAAAAGGACAATATTCAACACAATTCTGAAAAGGTCAGGAGGGAAATAAACAGCGCAATAGCAACAAATAACAGACAAAATTAGACTGCCTGCAATGCCAGTTGACTAACAGAAACAATATTAAGTGGCAGAACACTTGTCTTATAAGTCCTTTGAACAGAAGTTTAAAGCCTAAAAAAAAAGATTGCTAACCACAGTGTTTGGGATCCATAAACAACGCTGAGAAAACAGGTATATCATAAATCTGCGAAAAGGAAGGTAATCAATGGGTTACAATATTGACAGGCTGTCAACTTCATAGCAGTGATAAAAGAGGGATTACAGGTTGGGGAGTGGCACTATATGTGAAACAGCAAAATATTACAGGGGAAGAGAAGCTCTTCAGGATCTTTGTGTGTGGCATTCATAAATAAAGTGCAATATTAGGACTGGACTATCAACAACCTAAGCAGGGTGATGATTGTGCTCAGGAAATGTTAAGTGAGATTAGGATGGGCAGAAACGGGAGGAGTTCTAGATAGCCACAATAGACTGAATTAATGCTTTGTCAGTGTGAGACAAAGAGATAAAAGTTTTGGAGGAAACAAATGGCTGCTGTATAAAACTAGTCTTAGAACCCATTCTGATCTGGTCTTGGCTTACAACACCCAGGATTCAGTCCAAAAGGTATTAGTGGAATACTAATGTAACAGCAAACACACACATACACAAAAATAACCTTAAAATTGTAGCAGGATAAAGTAAACAAAATAAATTGAGAAAGTTTGCATTTAAATTCAAGAAAGGGAATGACATGAAAATAAGGGGAAAAAGAAAAAAAAAAGTATAAAGAATTCAAAGAACTAGTTTAAATAGCAAGTAGCCTACAAAAAGCCAAAATATGTATCACAATGCAAGAAGAAAATGGAATCTCCCAATCTCCCCACCCTATCACCCAAATGAAAGCCCTTACAGTGGCAGAAGAAGTTGAGGTGTACCCCAGCACATTCCTTCACAGTGCATGTCCTGGCACCGAGGAGAAGCATCTGTGGGGAGATGTGGATCAATGTGAAAGGTGTGCATCTGGTGATAAATAAAGAGCATTCTCCCCCTTCCACCTGCTGGAATCCCACAGACACCCACTGTCATCTAGGATTTTCTTCTGCAGGTAATCAGGCTTTTCAAGTGTCCAAAGGCTGTCAGACTTTTTGAAGAGGGGGAAAAGGTTGCTGAACTATCATCAACAAATGGAGAAGTCTAGTGAGTGTGTAATGATGTGCAGAGTGCCATTTTCAATTGTGAGTTGGACATAAATACCTCAGACCAAAAAACATGAGTTCATCAAGGAGGTTCCATTAGTTAAGTTTTTAATTTCCAGCTTTCCACTGTATCCCCTCTTTTCCCCAGTGTCTTGAGTTTGCCACTACAACCATCCTTGCACTCTTTCCAATTCCCATACAAGTGTCTTGGAAAGGTAGGAAGGTGCAGAAACCAGAAGGCAACAGATGCCATGACACCTGGATTGGAGGGAAAAAAAAAAAAAAAGGGAAAACTGCAGATGGAGGGGACAACACTGGGATAACCCTGCCGATTGAGGCTGTAATTATCTGGTTGCACAACCTGAGGACTGTGCTCTTAGAACAAAAGGTGAGTAGAACTAACCTAGATTGGTGAGTAGGACTAGGGAAGTGATCATCTTCCCCTAATGAGGTCCTCACCTCGAGTACTTTGTCCAGTTTTTGGCTCCTCACTATGAGAAAGGCAAGAGATGCTGCAGAAGGCTCAGAGAAGGGCAATGGAAGTGGTGAGGGGTCTAGAGCACAAATCTTAGGAGAAGCAACTGAGAGAACAGGGGCTGTTTTGCCTGGAGAAAAGAAGGCTGAGGGGTGACCTCATTACTCTCCACAACTAATGGCTTTAAACTGGAGAAGAGAAGATTTAGATTAGACATTAGGAAAAATTTCTTTACTATGAGGGTGGTGGAGCACTGGAAGAGGTTGCCCAGGCAGGTGTCTGAGGCCCCTTCCCTGGAGACATCCAAGGTGAGGTTCGACGAGGCCCTGGGCAACCTGGTCTAGTTGGAGGTGTCCCTGTGACTGCAGGGGGGTTGGACTAGATGCCCTTTGAAGGTCCCTTCAGTCCCACATGATTCTATGACTCTATAACTACCTGAAAGAGGTTTAATATATTTTATGCATTATTGTTAGTACTTTTATAAGTGCTTATAAGAAATATTCAAAGGAAGTAACTAGAATTTTTTTAAAATTAAGCAAAAAATAATAGTTTTTTTCATATTTAAATGTTTTAAAAATGTCTCCCTTTTTTGAAATAGCTTTTCAATCATATTTGAAAAAGCACGATTGACAGCCTCCAAAACTGAACTTTTGTTTTTTCATACAATGGCAGGGAAAATTATCATTGATATTCTACAAGTAGACATACTGCTTTGATGACAAATGACTCGTATTTAACTTGAAAGAATAGTTCTAAGCAATTTTTAAAGACCCTCTACTTTTTTTTTTTATTTAATTTGCCTTATGAAATAATTCTTTGTGTAAGAACATTGTTATACACCTGTGCAAATTCTATATATAGAAATCTCAACAGCATAACTTTATAATTATTTATTTCTCTTTGTATTGATGTTGCATTGGAAATTCTACGTGTGAACTCAACTACATAATTACACAGCTTTATCTGACAAGTAGCAATAAAATTATATGCACAAGGCATTTCTTCCTTTCACAACCACTGAACTACTTCTGAAATGGGTAAAAATAAGTCACTAATTTATAAAATAAGTCTCTAATTTATACTCTAAATCATCATTCTGGTACCACCTTTACCAGTACTATTGATGAAAAATGGTTAAGAAGTTAATTCTTAAACAGAAGTCACTGTGATTTTTATTTTTTTTTTTAATTTCTATTACTATACACTTCTTGGATCATATATCTTGTTATTCTTGTGGCTAGATTAATTGATTTTTTTTCTTATCACTTTATGCATGTTTTGAAATTGCTTGGTCTCTGAAAAGCTCTAATTTTTTCAATTGTATTCCTCATAGGTTTCTAATATCAAACTCATTATAACTCTACATGAGAATTTTAAAAAGTGATCATGCCACCTCTATGCCACTACCTTGAAGAAGTGATCACATTCCTATAATCCCCCCTCCTTTACTTCAGTCAGCATAAGTAGTTTTTGACAACTAGTGTTTCGATTAATACACTATTTTGCATTTTACAATTTTTGGCCAGCAAATTTCCTAATCACAGAATCACAGAATCACAGTTAGTAGTTGGAAGGGACCTTTGAGATCATGGAGTCCAACCACATTAAAAAACAAAACAAAACCAACCAAACAATCAAAAAAAAAAAAAAAAGTTAAAAAATCATCCCCCCCCCCAAAAAAAACAAAGCAAAAAACCCAAAAACCCAGAAAAAACGCACACAAAAAAAGCACCTACCAACTAAACCCCGCACCCACACCCCACCACAGACAAATAATCTTGGTCACTAAAGCATGCCCTGAAGAGCCATGTCTACACGTTTCTTAAATACCTCCAGAGATGGTGACTCCACCACTTCCCTGGACAGGCTGTTCCAGTTTCTAATATTAATTAGAAACATGAAAGTCATTGTCATTATACAAATAAGTGAGCATGAATGTGTGAAAAGTCTCCCAATTTAGGAATACCTTAAAATAGAGCTGTTATAAATCTGTCCCACAAATTTATTTTCCCATGTTTATTTTACACCAAAAAAGACATCAGTAGCTTTTAATCCCTAAAGCTATGTTTGATTGTTACACAAAAATAATAAGCTAGGATAGGATAATTTTGTAAATAAAGACAGCTCAAATCTTCTGACTAAGAAATGAATACATGGCCTAAACATACATCTCCTTGTTTAATGTCCTTCAAAATTAAATCTTTCTGTCCTGTTCTACTTTCCTTACCAGAAACTTCCCTATTCTGAAACTTTCCTATTTTAAACAAAGTCTCAAAAAATTCTGGGTGCATCTGTATTGATAAACAGAAGAAAATCAGAGAGCAAGTTCAAGCTCCTGAACTGGACTCCTTACTTTCCATGCTGCTTGTTAACTCATGTCCTAGTTCTGGTTTGGATTGTTAGATCTGGTCTGGATCTTTTTGCAATTCTTCTATGAAAACAGTCTTTAAGGTGAATGGATGAAGGAGATGTGTACCATCAGCACTGGAATACCCTTCCATCTTTGTCCAAACTTTTATTTAATATGGAGAATAGCCAGATGAGAAAGTTATTGGAAAAAAACCCTGGTATTCAGAAATTGCAAATGAAACATGATCTTTTCAAACTATGCTATCCTTAATTAAAAATAAAAATGAATGTATTGGACATGTGTAAGAAAAACACTGGAGAAAAAATAAAATAAATTGAAGAGTAGAAGAGAAATATCTTCCAAAAGAAAACTGAACCTCCTCTGGAGTTGAATTTGGCAAGGGACATGAAGGGTAACAATAGGGGACTCTATGTATATACGAGAAGTAAAAGTAAGACTAAGGAATATGCAGGTCAGTGGAAGAATGGGACAGGAAACCTAGTAACAAAGGACATGGAAGATCAAAGTACTTAGTGCTATTTTCATCTTAGTCCTCAGTGATACAATCAGTGCTCAGGAATTCCAGGCCTCTGAAATCACAAGGAAACACCTTGGTGGAAGAGGATCAGTTTAGAGAACTTTTAAAAACTGTACATGAACAGGACCATGACAAACAATGGGATGCACAAGTACTGAGGGAGCTGGCAAATGTCATTGCAAATACATTCTCTATTCTTGGAAATGCCATGGTAATTCAGGGAAGTTCCTGAAGATAAGAGTATTTTTCCTGCTTTCAAGAATGGTGAGAAGAATTCAGAGAACTGCAAGACTGATCAACCTCACTTAAGTTCCTGGGACAATAATGGAGTTAATAATCTTGGAAACATTTTCCAAATACATGAAGGACAAGAAGGTTATTGCAAATAGTCAGTGTGTATTTATGAAGGGGGCATAGACCTTAAACAATTTGACAGGTTTGTTGTCATGTGGTAAGGGACCAACAGTGAATGTTGTTTATCTTGGCTTCAGAAGGCTTTTGACACTGTCTTCCATAGCATGTCATTGGAAAACCAGTGAAGTATGAACTACATAAATGGAGAATGAAGTAGACTGAAACCTCACTGAGCTGCCAGCTTCAGTCTTTACAGCAGCAGCCCAAAATGCAACTGGAAGCCAGTCACTATTGGTACATCCTGAGAGTCAGTACTGGGGGCAATACTGCTTAACTAATAATCTGAAAAATCTAAAAACTGAATCATTAACTGCTTTACTAACAATCTGGATAATGGGACCAAGCGCACCCTTAGAAAATCTGGAGATGACATAAAACTGGGAAGAGTGTCTGTCATACTGAGAGAATTTATCAGAATCTGAGCCTGGAGAAAAAGAAAGTTCAGGGGACATCTTGTCAGTGTTTATAAATATAAAACGGGAAGGTGTGAATACGAGGGATCCAGGCTCTTCTCAGTGGTGCCATGTGATAGGACCAGAGACAATAGGCAGAAACTGAAACACAGAAGGTTCTGTCTGAACTTGAGAAAACACTTTCTCACTGAGAATGGTTGAATGCTGGAACAAGTTGCCCAAAGAAGTTGTGTAGTTTCCATCTTTGATGAAATTGAAAACCTCACTGGATGTGGTCCTTTGTAACTTCCTCTAGCTGACACTTCATGAGTAGAGTTGTTGTACTAAATGATTTCCTGAGGTACCTTCCAACCTTCACTGTTCTGTGATTCTGTCTAAAAGTTCCAAAAACTGTGAATCACTTAGCTGGAGATTGGAGACCTTGATCTTCAGCCTGGAACTTGGGAATTAAAGATCTGATACACTATTTTCCTATCAGTTTTGTTATTCATACTATAGTAAGTGAAGTAACACCAGATAATCATGTCCTGAGTGCAGTTATGAAAGAAATAAATCATAATTTCTGTTATACATAATAAAATAGTTAACTTTCGTCAGCTATGATTTAAAAGATTTGACTCTCATTTGATTTTAATATATGAACATGTAGCTTATCAAATTTATAAGGTCTTAGATGTGCAAAAGATGCTTTATCTTTCAGGAGATATATTCACTAAAATACTTTTTTGCTTTTCTGTAAAGCAAATTTTTAGGTAGGTAATGCATTTTCTAGTGTATTAAGGGTTAGTGGATACTAATGAGTCAACATCAGAGATTACATATGTATATTTTCTTTAAGCTACATTGATGGAAACATGCCTTTTAAGAAAAGTGCAATTTGTATCTTCATTTATATTTATTTTCTCAAAATGAGACTGAATTCTTTTACTGTAATCTGTATTTTTTGAGAAATCATACAAATCTTATGGAAAAGTGATCACTAAATATTATATAATTGAAAGAAATAACGAAAAAAGTAAATTATAATAATTCAAGAGCTATACTGTAAAAGTATTTCTTTAATGCTTAATTTTTTTCCATTACAGATATCCCCATATATAAAAATAAACAAATAAATAAAAGATATAAAATTAGGGAAAAAACATGTAAGATAATGTAATGTAAATTTTTTGGGTGAAAACACACTTCAATATGAAAATAAACTTAGGAGAATTTCCTTGCTGGCCTGGTTGATGGATTATAAAAATACCTAGAACCTACATGGGGAGTAAGATTCTAGCTGGGCCACTACATACACATACAAAATTAATATCACTGTTGTACTACTATGCCACTTACATTTTTCAAATACCTGCTGGGAATTAGAAAGGATAAGCATATCATCTATAAGAATGTTTTCATATTAGGTAACACTTGCTTTGGTCAGATATTTGTATCAATAACTATATTTCTTTCCCCTTTTACAGTCAGTGGCTTGAGAAACAACTAAGGATTATTTTTGATCAGACTACTAGGATAAATCATTCTGAATTCACATATTTCAGTAAATTAAAACCATTAAAAATATCAAAAAGCATCTGAGTAAGAGGTGGAATCACCTCAAAAAAATTTCTTTTTTCTTTTTTTTTTACTTGGCAAACAACTTGGAGATCTTGTTTCCTGGGTATTTTCTGCGGAACAAGGTTTAATTACAATTATACAAGTTACAAGGGTTTAAAGTGATAAAAACAAACACAAAAAAAAGAGCTAACTAAGTTACAGTATCTGCCCCTTTGCTTATTTGTGACTCCCTGAAATCAGATTTTTAAAAGAACCCCTTAACAATGTGGAGTACTGAGAAGACCCTTGTATTCACAGTTTATTCTTTCCATTGTTATTTGAGCCTTTTCAGGGCATCGATGTTTTCTGTCTACATTAAACCATTTTACTGGCTTCCCAGAATAGTCCATGAATTTAAATGAGACAGCACTGAATCAAATTATACTACTGTTATCACTTTTTCCTCCCTTGGTTTTTGGTTGGAGGAGTTCTATCAAAAGATGTAGGGACTATTTCTAGATGATTATTTCAGCTTACATAGATTGCACATTTGATGTATTTGAGATTGTTAATGAAAAACAGCCCTACAATCCTGTGTCAACCAGATAAGTTCACTTATGTTATTATATTCTGTTGAAAAACAAACAAACAAACAAACAAACAAACAACATTCTGAAATACTATCTTAGAATCAAGTTATATTTATCTCTAAACTTGTTAAATTCAAAATATATGAATGCAATAATTTATTGCTAATCCAATTAAAGCAATAACTACTGTTAGTTCAGTTAAAATGAGTTATACATGTCTGGTTTGAAGTAAAACCAAACCAAATTTTGTGTTCCGTAATTTTACATTTTAGCTAGGCCTCCTCTAACTCTCTGAAATTAATGGCATATTGTGGAGAAAACTGCTCGTTCTCAGAATGATAGGTCCAATATTTTTGCTAAACGCCAAGGAGTGGTTTGCAGAGAGGCCCTTGCTTATTGCTATAACAACCAAGGTCAGCCAGTTTTCATTATTTGTCCCTTAGAGGGTTGGAAATGGTAAAACATAGAGGAGTCACATCTGTGGGGAGGAGCGGACAAGACAGGTGACCCAAACCTGACCAACTGGGATAATCCATCCCACCTGCCCCATGCTCAGTATAAAAGATAAGGGATCAAAGGCTTAAGAGTCTTCCTGGGATGGCCACATCTGAAGAAGATCCTATCTGTTCATCTGCTTTTGATCACAATCCGTGTGTTCCTGACTCCAGAGCTGGAATCCAGTTTCCATCCATCACTGAATCCAATCTGGGACTTCCCCAGTGCCTGCTGGTGAAGTGACTGTCATCCTGGGAGCTTGATACAGTTTTGTATATAATGTATTTATTTCATTGGTTTCTTCTTCTTTATTTTAATATTAATTCTTCATTAAAGTAGTTTAGTTCATCCTAAACTTATGCATCTCATCTCTTCGTGTCCTCTTTTTTTTTGGGGGGGGGGGAGGGGCCCTCTGTGGGCCGGTTGCAGTGATTTTGTCTGTAACCACAGCAATACATTAGAAATCCATGACACTCTATTAAAATAAAGAAAAAAAAAAAGGAGGAATTAGTAATGCAATTAAATTTGTAATATATAGGCTGTGCCATGTTAATGCTGCTCTATTTCTCAGATTTACTTTTTAGTCTGTCCAATTGTTGAAGGATCCCTGGAAAGCTTTTCTCACAGAAAGGGGAGGAGACAAGCCTTCATGGCTGGAATGTTAACATTCCAAGTTCCTGGTAAGGCAATGTCAATGTCAATGATACCAGTGTCTTTTCCAATTTTCTTCAGTTTTGAACTCACCTGGTGTTATGCTTTTGTTTTTGTTTGTCAGTTTTTTAACTTCTTTCCCATTGCTCAACATTTTATATTATGTTATTGTTTTTTTTGCTTACTCATGATTGTTTCCTGGACTTAATAAGTCTAAGCTTTACTGCCTGTGGTATGGATAAGCATTAGATCACACATTTAAGAAAAAACGGGGTGTCTTGGTGGAAACCAAGTCAATCATAATTCTTCCCCTCTATTCAGCCCCGGAGGCCAAACCTGGAGTGCTGCGTCCAATTCTGGGCTGCCCAGTATAAGAGATACATGGACATAGTAGAGGAAGTCCAGCAGATGGCCAAGAAGACAATGAAATTACTGGAACATCTCTCTTATAAGGAAAGGCTGGGACTAGAGAAGAGAAAGTTCAGGGGAGATCTCATTAATATGTATAAATAGCTGCGGGGAGAGTGTAAAGAGGACATAATTTTGACATAATTTTCTCAATTTCATTTTTATTTTCGATATCCTCATGGACCACAGAGACTAAGATACTGTATATCATAAATATGTAACAAATCCTGCTTTACAGTGAACATGAATGCGCAGTTTCCCCTTGTTCCTCCTTTCCCTAGCAGAATATAAGCAATAAATAATAAAAAAAAAATCATGAAACTAAACAGTTCAGTTCAAAATATTAAAAAACTCCAACAACTAAAAAACTATGATGTCCTATTGGAATATTGCAAAAGAGATAAGGTTTCAGATGGTGATCTTTACCTCGATAAAATAAGTAGGAATTTTTAGGGTGAAATGTTTGGATGAATTAGTAAGACAGCTATTTTGTGGTATGGAGAAAGCAAAAAAAAAAATAAATCCAACAAACACGTAACAGTCTTGGCATTCCATGGAAGAATGTGTGCACATATAGAAAATAATTTTTAAGATGTTAAAATAATTCAATATTCTTTAAGGGCTTAACATGGAGTTGCAAGTTTATGTGATATTAAAGGGGATGGCATACCTGCGGGAGGAAGCAACTTGATAATTAATATTTATTTTAAGATAATTATCTATTAAAACGAAGGGATTTCACTGAATGACATTTATCTCTTGCATCTGACTATATAATCTTGTTTTTATTTGCATCATCACTTTCTTCCATGAGTACCAAAATCTCAGTCTTAGTAATGGTGTCCATTGAGGTCCTCATATTCCTTTTTTTGCATAAAATTCTGCTTTATATCTTACTGTCTGTGTAGAGGGTTCATTATCATTATCATTATCAGTATCATTATCAGTATCATTATTTATTTTCACATTTTTATATAAAAATATTCTTAAAAACCTTGTGCATTTGTTTTGGGATTTTTTTTTAGACCTATGCCACAAGTATCTAATACAGTATTTTAATTTAAAATGTAACAGGACTGGCCACTTAACTAGTTACTTTTAGATGCCTAATACCACAATATGCTTGGTTCTTTTCAAAGCATACATTCTAATGTCCTGGGATTTCCAAGGCTTTTTCAATATGCCATATCATATGCATATGTCAGACTCCAGCAGCTGTTTTTACCCAAAAATCAAAATGAAGATGATAAAATAAGTAAATAAACTTAATTTTGTCTCAGTTTAAAGTGCCATTAACAGCTGATAATTTATTTGGGTGGTTGGTATGCTTTCTTCAGAATATTAGACATTTTCTTATCAAAAGGTTTCTTAGAATAAAAAAAACTATTGAAGACAGAGGTGTTTTAGAATTCTCTTTGTTCATCATTACTAGTTCTTTACTCATATTTTCGCAATAGAATGACTGAAAAGAAAAATTGCACTCTGGCATACTTTTCATTTCTATCTTAAGGCAGGAACTAGTGGCATTCTTACCACTCATTCAGCATCTTTCTTGATGACAAACAGGAGTCTAAGCGCTGGGGCAACTTTTTCACTTTTTAAATTTGAACATGACAATATCTTCAGAACTGTTACACCTTATGTTTCAGAGTGATTAGATTCTCTATAAAGCTTTTGAAATGGAAAATGTATTCAGATACGTGACTTGTTTTTGTCAGTAATTGTCCTTTTTTCCTGTAATTCTCCCTATAATCTACAGAATGTTTATCACTTCTAAGATAAAGTATGCTAGCACTAGTTTCTATTTAGGTGCTTCTATACAGTACATTTTATATGCTGCCTAAAAAGAAACAAATTGAATTGGAATTTGAATATTTTAAAATGTGGGATATTTCATGATATTCATGTGAATATAAGGCCTCTCCTGTGAGAAAAGCTTTCCAAAAATACTCCAAAAAATCCAACTGAATATAATTCAATTAAGAACATGATGTAAAAAACTACAGGTCGATGAAAATATATAGGAAAAAATGTTTCTGACATCAGAACAGCTGTGATCTTCCCTTTTTTACAGAAACTTCAGAATGATATAGGCAAGAATGCATGGACTATAAAAGTAGATAAAATGTAAAAATTTTTGTACATTATATTTTGATCAGAAAAATACAGTTGAAGTAATATAGAAAGTGTAAGCATATGCAGAAATCATTATATGTTATGCTGACATAGCAAAAAAACTATTTAGCTTGTGGATCCCCACTACCACCTACTAATCCACTGACATTTATTCTAGTGTTAATATCACTTGTACAAGAGAAAAAAAAATACATATTTTCACAGCCTCATATTTTTGAAGAGCTCCCCTAAGCTTGCGTTAAGGTGATCCAAACCTGTCTTTAAGGTGTGAGGGACATGACAAGGGAAATTTAATTCCTTGGGAACACTTGTGTTGAAAGTAAAAATCACATATACAAAATAAACAAGTGCAGGTTAAATACTCTCATGCCATGCATAGACTGCATGCTATGCTGCCAGGTGATCCGAAGCAAATACTTAAATATTTGGTGATGTAAGAGTGGAAAACCTCTCCCTGTTTCTAGAAGGAGCTAAATTAGATGAACTATCCTAGTAACTGTGTTGTTCTAATAGTAGAGTTGGGATCATTATCTCCACAAAGAAGACACAAACTGGAAGAACAGACAATCATCACAATTATAGATTCTCAAAAAATTGGTAAACACTTTGCAGATGACACCAAACTGTGTGGTGCTGTCGATACACCTGGGGGACAGGATGTCATCCAGAGGGACCTGGAAAGGCTGGAGAAGTGGGCTCAAGTAAATCACATGAAGTTCGACGTGAGCAAACGCAAGGTTATGCACTTGGGCCAGAAAAATCCTCGCCATCAGTACAGACTGGGCAACAAGGTGTTAGAAAGCAGTCCTGAGGAAAGGGACTTGGGGGTGCTGATGGACGAGAAGCTGGACATGAGCAGGTAGTGGGCACTTGTAGCCCAGAAGGCCAATCACATCCTGGGCTGCATCAAAAGAAGTATTGCCAGCAGGTC
>BJBW01001871.1:5536-111719 GCA_004320125.1 Scolopax mira
CCCCCCCCCCACTCCCCGAAATGTTTCGAGCTGTATATAACATTTGGAAAGTAGATATATTTGTAACTGTCCGTAGGACCCCGGCGCCAACGGTGTATGACGGTTTAATGAGCCTCCTTCATTTGTGATCTGCAAGAAAATTGCTTTCTTGTTCCGATGTAGCAAACTTCTTGCTGTTTCTAACAGGTAATTCTGTGTTTCCATTTCATAGAAATAAATGTTATTTTCTATTAAAAAAAAAATAATCGGTCTTATAAATGGCAAGTGGTATTTTACGAGACGGTGGAAGTGTGTTTTGGGAAATTAATTTGACGCGTACAGTCAATATTTAAAGGAGTTTATGCAATTAGTACAAACGTGTTTACTACATTTTTATCATGGTCAGAAGAGATATTCTTCGGAAAATTTATAAATAAAAACGAAGAGTACAAACCAGAGCGATCTCCTTATCAACCGAAATTGTCGAATATGTTTATTTCTGGTTCTGGTCTTTTTATTATTTACGCCAGGGGAAAAAAAAAAGTCAACAAAACCCCAACAACAAGCAAAACAGAGGTGTAAATTTAAGCAGGACTTTTCCCGTCGATATGTCGCTGATTTCTGTCGTATTTAGGAAATCGGGCGTTGTGTCAGAGAAGAAAAACACGGTTAAAGCAAACGCCCGCCATCTGTGTAGCAACGGAGAGACACTTCTTCCTCGTGTCTGAAATCTGAATGTGCGTTTTAACTGGTTTTCTGTCAAGATAAGCAAAGGGATGTATAATAATGACGCTTTTTCAGAACGCAAGACCGCGTTTGCGGCCGGCGTGAATGCGTTAAGCCACGGCGAGGCCGGTGCGGGGGGTTCACGCAGGAAAGGTTTCGCTGCTTTAGTTTTGGAGCTGTGTGTCCTCCCAAATCTTCCATCTCATTTCAGGAGTAAAGGCTACACGCGTGGGTTGTTTATTTTTTTTTTTACTGTTGGTTTTGTTGTTGGTTGGGGTTGTTTTTTGTTGTTGTTGTTGGGTTTTTTTTGCTTTAGTGTCCGACTATTCTTCGAGACCAAAAAGTAAGAAAAGCATTTCTCTCTCTATGTATTTATTGCCCCGAGTCGGCGGGGAAGCGGGTGTGTTCCCTGTGCATCCAGAGAGGAGATCCTTCCGAAGGCCGGAGAGCGACTTTCTTATCAGTCCTGGGAGTGTTTGGCCCAGGAAAACTATTACTCACAAAGAACAAGTTCAGTGTACGGTTGAATTAAGACTGTAAAAGCTCCTAAAGTTGGTTGGTATGGAAACCTAATCCCACCGAACCGCTCCGTGGCACAGCTGGACTGTTTACTTTCTCACTTCAAATATAACTGTGTAAACATTGGCTCGGAGCTGACAGCGCGGCTCCTACCAACCAGTTAATATACTGGTGGGTCTGGGAGGAGACGCGTCCCGTCGAACCTATGGAAGGAAGGAAGGCCCGGAGTAAAATCAAGGGACGGTAGCAAGTAAAATGCAATTATTCCTTCCCTCGGCGCAATTGATCAAGTTGGATACAATTTTAAGATTTTTCTTTTTCTTAAAAAAAAAAAAAAGTAAGTAAATATTACAGATTACACCTAGGTAAATACTTTTGACCCCGATCCATCCTGGGAGCAGCCAAATCAATATCACAAGGGAAACTTTTTAAAGTCTCGTGTTCCAAGAGCGGGTGAAACTTAATATTACTACAATAAAACGGTTTAATAAAGAAGGGCTTTAATAGTGAGCTAATTTGATTGAGTTTCCTAATTCCACTTTAATTGGAAAAGGAGTTGTCTGTTTGGTTATAAAGTGCCAGGGTTATGTTAGTCTGGAAAAAAAGATGGACTTTGAGCATCTGAATAAACTTTTTATCTTTTTTTTTTTTTTTCTCCTTTTTTTGGGGAGGCTTGGCAGTTGACTTTGCGCAGGATGAGTTTCCATATCTAGGATTATGAATGGGCTACAAAGAGCTGCTACTTAAAGAAATCAGGTCGCCACATTTCTCCCATTCTAGCCCCGTTGAGAAGGGCTTAAGAGCTGTTGATTTAACTCAGCTCCCCTTTTAATTATAAAAGCCATTCTTGTGTAGTTATCCGAGCAGGACAATTTATCAGAATTGTTGTCGTGTCTTGGAGGTTGGCTTGAGCTTGGATTTATACAACCGACAAAGGGGATCATGACGATTAACTTTCATACGGATAGGCGGTTAAATTGGGGGGGGGGGGGGGGGGGGGGAGGGGGGGAAGAAAAANNGGGGGGGGGGGGGGGGGGAGTGGGAGAAGGGGGTAAGAAAATCTGATACATTGTCCCTATAGTGGTAATTCCCGTAGATTATATAAATAAATAAATAAATAAATAGAATTCGAGCTGCCTCCGAGAGGTTCGCATACAGAAGCCTCTGGCAGAACATAAAATATTCAGGTCCCTTTTTAGAGTAAAATAAAATGCTGTCACTTGAATAAAAATCCGCGGAACCGAGTATAAATTATTTGTAAAGCAGAGAGGCTGCGGGCGAGCGTTAGCAAACTTCCCTCTTAATTAAATCTTAATCCACGGGTCGCGGGAAGCGGCGGGGCTGTACGAGCGGCTGCGGTACATAGAGCGGGACACGTTCCGCGGCGATATTAGCTGCACTAGTGTTTAATATGAATCAGCCCTAATCCACAGCATAATAAAGATCAAATTAGACTAACCATTTAGTAGCGAAATGACATTCCTTCACCTAAAATGAACCTCTCCGCGCCCCGCTCGCTGCAAGGCGTGCCGGCGCTGGGGGCAGCGGCTCTGGGCTGGCTTCCAGGCCCGGGGCCGGTCGCAGCCCACCGGGCTGAGCGAGGCCGGGAAGGGGAGGGAGGGCGGGGGTGTCCCTTTTACAGGCTGATGGTTTTATTTTTAAACCCGTCGGGGGGGGGCGGCTCCGCTCCCCTCCCACTCTTTTCCAGAGCCGCCTCTCCCCCATCCTTCTGGCTGCGCCCCCCATTTGCTGCCGGGGCCCTGGGGATAAAAGCGCTTCGGAGCGAAGTCCTTTCCCCTCCGGCTCCGGCCCTGCCTTTTGCTCCGCAGCAGCCCCCGGGGTGCGACCCGCCGGAGACCGAGGGACGCGTCCCGATCCCCGCCCCGGCCCTCCCGCACACCCGGGCAGGGCTGCGGGTCCGCCGTCCTGGGGTTTGATGCCCCGTTTCTCGGTCTGGAAAGAAACCGCCCCCGTAACCCGGCGCTGCCTCTGCCAAGAGGGAAGGGAAGGGACGGGCCCGGAGCGCGGCTCCCGGCGCCCCTCATCGTGGCGTCCGGCCTTTGTGCTGGTGCCGCCGTCCCGGCGCTGAGCAAACACAGCTGCTGCCGGTGTAGCCCGGGCCCGGCGGTGGCATCGCTGGGGGTGACAAGCGGCTGTCACCCGTCCCACCGCCCTGCCCTCGCCCCCGCTCCCTGACACCTCTTCTGGGCTGTCCCCAGGTATCCCCCTGTCTCCCGAGACGATTCCACCGGTGGGAGCCCAGCACCGGGCCGGGCACACCGACTTCCCACCCCTGTCCCCCGGGCGAGGGGACACCTTTGCCTCCCCTGATCGTGCGGGGCACCCCCCCCTCCCCCCGGTGTTGTCATAACATCCCCATGGCAACCGCAGCGCTTGCCTCTCCGCCAGAACAACAACAGGAAAGTATTTAATATATTTAAATGTGATTAAGCAGGTGTGTGGGGGAAAAAATAATAATCAAACCAAAACCAAACGAGGAGGAGCAGCTCCGTAAGGACGAGCCGGGGAAGCGCGGCTGCTGCCGCCCGGGAGCCCCGGCGGTACCGGTACCGCGCCCGCGGCTCCGCCGCCTCCGGGGGGCTTCCGCCCGCCCCGGAGAACGACGGCACGTTTGGGGCTCGACAGAGGGAACCGGGAGGAGTGTAAAGAGTTACGAGGGGAGCGGAACGGGCCGCCTCGCTGTCTCTTGCTGCTGGGAGCATCCATTAAGGCGCGGGAAAATTCATGGCGATTTCCACCTCGCGGGTTTCAACAGAAGCACTAAAACTGTTGCGAAAATTGTTCCCCCCCCCCCCCCCCCCCCCCCCCCCCCCNNAAATTTTCCCCCCCCCCCCCCCCCCCGTTACTCTCTCTTTCCGCTTTCCCCTTTATTTTTCTCTATTTTCTTTTTTCGTTAGGGGAAAAAACCCTCAAACAAACAAACAAACAAAAACCCCACTATTGAGCCTGAGTTCGAAAAGCAGAAATAAAAACGCACGAGAAGAAGTCCTGAAATCGCGCAGTGCTTTGTATTTTGTCTCCAAAACAAGCTTATTCGAAAAAAAAAAAAAAGCCAAAAAAATTAGTTTTAATCGATTTTTTAATCTAAAAACTATTCCTTTTCAGCCAGTACCCTCGTTTACGTGTTATTGAGGAATCTAACGCCCACGGGAAGAGATGCTCCTGACCCAAGACTCTAAGTGGGGTGGCGAGGGGCTCCCACTGCGACCTGCCACCACCGTTCCCCCCAGGAAAGGCCGGGGCTCGGCCTACGGTGCCCCGGGAGCTGGGCAACCCGCCGGAGCCTGGAATTCACCGTTAAATCGTGCGGCTGTTTACTGGGTTTGGTGGAAATGGGAAAGGAGGGTGTGGTGCGGGTGCGGGGGAGGTGGTGTTAATTGAGATGGACGTGGCCAGGGGTGGGAAGAGGTTAAAGGGTGCGGGAATGTGGCTCATCCCGGCTGGGATGGGTGATGCAGCTGCAGAAGGAATGTTTGCAAGGAAGCCCGGTGCTGGATAATGCTGAAGGTGAAAGACGTGAGGGGAAGGGGTGAATTCTAGCTCAGAAGACCGGTGTGAGGGGCTGACGGGGTCTTAGGCTCACAAGAGATAACGGAGAACTTGAATGTAGTAGTAGGGGCTGCAGAAATACTTAGGAATCACTAAAATAAGATTTTGGTGCCTGTATTACAAGAGTGCAATGAAAATCTTGTGTCACTTGGTGGGCATTGCGTTTGAAGGACAGCCATACTTATGGAAAATATAAGGCAGCTCCTTGGACTGTATTAAAAGTCTATTATAATGTGCCTTTCCTGAGTGAGTCTTTAAGGCTTTATTATATTTTGCACAGGCTGACTAAGGCAGCGCTATGTGGCAGGGTTTACATTTTCAAGGAAGCTATGAAAAGCTCTTAATTTCAGATATAGTAATACTGGGTGATATACAGAGGTCAGGAGATTCAATTACATGCACGCTCATAATATGGGCCAAGGGCTGAGCAAGGGACCATCAGTGCAAAATGGTGATGGGTGTTTTTACAGTGACTCATTGATTGTTCATGTGGAAGCAAGTACATCAAGAGAGATGAAAATGCTTAAAGACTAGAAGATATTACTAATAGTCCTAACTGCAACAGGCTGTTTGCTAACCATTTCTAACCATAACAAAGTCTGAGGCCAGCTCTATCCAAATGCTAGAGTAAACTTGCATTCATCTTTACCCCAGGTGTGAATTTGGCAGACGTGGACAAGGGCATGATGAGACACCTGCCTGGGGGATAATTCTGTTTGGAATGTTGTTTTGTGCAGTATTGGATTTACCTGTATGTGGGAGCTAAAGTATTATCTGAGATTTTATCTTAACTCCTCGCAAACTCTAAACTACAGGGGGAAAAAACATTGCTTCCTGGCAGCCTTCATCTGATGGTCTGGAAGAGCAAAATCTTGTCATATACTGATTTGTGGCTTAATGTTCTGTAAGAGGTGGTGATATGTGGGATACATTCCGATTCCTGGCTTCACACAGGGGCTCTGCCAAAATGAATTCTGTAATGTAGATCTGTTGGGGGTAAGGATGGTTCCTTTGGTGTGTTCTCATTGTGCAATTGCTTGTAGCTAGTAGGCACTTGGAGAGTTTTGGGGTTTTTTTCTGTCCTATATTCCCTAATTTCTTGCTTTGGATCTTATTAATGTGCTGAAAAGCTTGTAAGAGTTATGCTATAGGTTGTTTCTGCGTAGTTAATTCCTACCCCCTCAATAGCTGAGCATATGAAAAATGATGAAAGATGACCGGGTAAAAGCATAGGTGAATTTCAGAAAAAAAGATGTAGAAATCCATTGAAAGCAGGTTACAAATATGCTATGTGTATCTTCAGAAAGTAGTTGACCATTTAACTGGGGAAATATAATAGATGGTCAGGATCTGTGCAAGGTTTGTGACAGCAGGGCAGGCTCCTGGGGGGAAGAGGGAAATGGAAAGGAAATCAGAAAGAGAGAGTGGATCTTTACGTGTGGTCTGACAGGCAGATGGAAAGCATGAATTACAAAGGCTTCTAAAAAGATCTGCTTGGGGTTTATGTTTACAGAGAGATTTAACAAGACTGGCTGGCCTTAAAATTCTGAGGTCGTTGCTAAAATCAGATGTTTGGAAGTGAAATGGGGTACTAGCCCTGGACCAGAATATAGGAGAGGTTCACGGAGATTCATCAAGGCAGAGTCCCTATAAACCATTCAGCAGGTCCAGAAAAGGGCTTAAAGGTCAGCAGAACCTGGAATCAGGGTAGGGAGGAGGGTATAAGCCCTGCTAAAGGGAGCTGGATCCAGAGACTGAGCTTCTAAGCAAGAGTAGCAACAGCAGCATGAGAAGGCAGGCGGAATGAGCTCGGATTTGTGCAGCAGGGACTTGCTGATGAAACAGCTTTATAGGGAACAAAGGTATCAAAATGTTACCTCACTTTCTTGTAAGCAGGATATGGGATATTGATTTCCTCTCCTGGCTTGGGGAAACCCATGGTTTACCTTGGGTAAAACCTATGGATTTCCTCAGTTTTCTAAATCTCCTGCTTGAAAGGTTAGCTGTAGATATTTACAGCCAAATGAATGGGGCAAATAGTGGAGATTATAATTTAAAGAGCCTTTGCTTTGCAAGAGGAGAGTTGGATGCCTTATACTGGGTAGGAGAATCTAATTAAGGACCTGTTCAATAGGAGTAAATGGCAACTGATCAGGCACTCGGAAGACAGACTAAAATTGCAGTGTTCAATCCAGTGTGCTAGAATGAAGTTGAGATGCTGGCTTTTTCCTGCTTAGAGGGATGAGTTATGTTTAATTTCTCTAATCATTCTTTTTATCCACATTATGAAGCTTTACTTTGACACAGAGAAGATAATCCTAACACTGTGGGGCCAAGAGTGGGAAAATGCTTCAGTAGATTTGGCAGGCAAAACGTGGACTCAGCCCCTCGTGAAAATCTGTACGCTTCTTCCTGAAAGCTTTGCTTTGACCAGTAAGGATTAGAGAGGTTTTTTCAGGGTCTCTTCTCTACAAGAATTAAATTATAGCTGCCTTCCTGTTCAATGGGTGAAAAGGATACTAAAACAACTAAAAGTTGAATTTCTTTTTCAGATCAATTGGAAAATATCTTAGAATGTGAATATAAATAGTAATATAAGACTTGCTGGTTCTGGGGGGGGGGCAATTCATCCATCACGTGGTTTACAAGTATAATCTGTTGCCCAAAGTACACCAGACAAATGAGTTAACCCAACTCTTACTTACTAGAAGCATAGTGATATAAAAATATTCAGTATGTACCCCACACCCATGGGAGTTACTTGGAGATGCTGGCAGAGGCATTATGATGTGTTTCACTAGCATTGAGTTATTTCCCAAGGGTTGCATGAAAGTGCCTGTGGATTCTGATGCTAGACTGAAGTATATGTTAATGGCTCCACTGGGATCCTGTGCATCTTCTACTTTGGCTTCCTAACTTTCCTTCTGGGAGAGGGCTCAGCTATTTTTCAGTGTCTAGTACCTTGGTCACTGAAAGAAGAACTTGCTTTATCTGGGTAAGCAAGGATATTTACTTCCTTGATCTGGAAAGAGCTTGTGTGAGATGAGGATGTCAATGTGCTTGGCTAGCAGGGCTGTTTCTAACAGGGGCAGGGCTTGTCAGAATAGGGTACTTGGCTCCTGAGCGTGAAAAGTCTCTATTTAGCTAGAAGTCCGTGGTGATGGGCAATAGCTGTGCTCTTAAAAAGCAGGGCCAACCAGGGAGCCAGGGCTATCCTAGGAGCCTTGTCTCCTGTGTCGTTTTATTCCTTATCACTGAAATGTCTGAGAAGAGTTAGTCCTGATAAGATGGGCTGTACTGAACAACAGAAAATTATATCCTATAAACTGTAAAAAGCTAAGACTAACCTGATGAAGTTTCACCATTGGTGAAATGTCTGGTTTTCTTGGAGGCCTCAGCAGGGTAGATGCTGCATCTGATGGATGTTGATGATGTTGGGCAGAGGCGCTCTCATTAAGAAACTGCCTGCTGGAACTCCCTCCAGCCATCTGGCATCCAAAATGCAACAGCAAAAAGGATTTGGTGATTTTCAGTAAATGTTTTGCACAGAGCTATCTTTGTTGACTGTCTCTATTGTTTTGCAGATGTTTATGCTATCATGAATGTTTTTTTCTTTTTCAACATTAATTGAAACCCATGCTCCCCCAATCCAAGGATTAATTTTGTTATAACAGAAATGAGGTGTCTATGAAATGTTTATTCTTAGGAGCACATAAATAAATACATGTATTAAACAGATCCTCAGATCACATGTTAAATTTAAAATATTTTCAATTTTAACATGCTGGACTACTGTTGTGCTATTTATTTATTAAAATAATGCATACAGATGATTTTGACTGTTTTGTTCTTTGGCTTCTGAGTATTACTCCTCATTTTTGGAAAGATTAGGTTGTAGATATTTTTTTAAAATCTTTTGAAGGTTTTGTGAGCAACAATGACAATAAAAATATTTTATTAATGTATATTACTCTGGCCAGTGGTAATTGGATTTTGTTTTGCCACAAATGACTATGATTTAATATCTTTTCCACACATTTTAATTTCTGGTGTAAGTGGAGCTTTCAGATATTATGCTTGTAGACTCTGGACTGACTTGGGCAAGTGCTGCTTTTGTTTCCTCGTAGACTCAAGCACAGAACATTGTCCTGAAGCAGGATGCACAGCACCAAGTGCTTCCTGTGATGGCAACATGCTGCTGGTGCTCAGTGGGTGTTACTCCTGATCTGTTCCGAGATTAATCTGAATATGAAATGATTCTTGAATTAGGTATAACTGATGCTTCAGCTGAGTGTGGTACACTTAAAGTAAAGCATATTAACTTCTTATATCAAGTCTTTTGAAAGGTATAATTATCCTTTATCTTTGCAAGTTGGTTTGTTTAACTTTCACTAGATTATACTTGTGGAATTAGAATGAGATATTACTGTTGTAGAGGGGCACTGCAACCATGTAAATAAGGAAGCTGTGAGGTTTTGTAGCAAAAACTTCACATGGGTCTCAGAAGATTTGATTCTTATACTAAATTCTGCTGCTGATTTACTAACACCGTGTGACCTTCATCTGCTCAAAACAATATTGTTTTTTTATTGTTTTTTGACTCTTAATATCGACTATCTCTAGTTTCAGTATGAGACACATAAGGACTGAATTGCAGACTTTTGTACTACTTGAGTATTTTTTTTTTAAATAAGGGTCCTAATTAAGTGTGCAATCTCTGTTGCAGGAAAGCTCTCCTGGACTCTGTCTTCATTCATTAAAATGTGTCAAATTCCTCAGAGTTTAGAGCAGAGCTCTAACAATGGCAAAAGAGACCCTATGTCCTGAATATATACTAACATGTGCCAAAGAATAGGCTTGTTAATAAGCACTTGTTCAGTGATAAAGTATAGCAACAAGGGGTTATATATTTCCTCACTTCCAGCTACATGAGCAGAGCCCCTGACTTCACTCAGGAAGCTATACTGTTGTGAGACATGGAAAAGTAAAATACCCTCTGCTTTATAATAAGTCATTCCAGCTCTGTCTAATTAACACTTCTTAGTGTTAATTGTAACCCCCCTGTTCTGTGTTTTTCAGGGACAATATTTCCCAAGTACTGCAGATGAAATGTCAGGCAGAGATAATAATTTTGTTTTCCTTGCTATTATAACATTGTGCCATAGATATAGTTATATACAGAGATACATGCCAATCAACCAACAGAGCAAACAAGATGAAGAAGTAAAAATCCTCTCCTTAGAGAGCACCTTAGGCAGGCAATGAATTATGAGTTCTTCTCTGCCTGGAGAACTTGCTGTGAAAATGGCTATTCCTACTGGCATACCTCACTGTGATTAAAAAAAAAAAAAATTATGTGGCTTATTTTATTAAATCAATAGACTTAACAGGATGGAGTAGTGGAGCACAGAAATATAAAATATTTTTTTTACATAATCTGCAGAATCCAACAGTAGTGCCACAGAAATACCAGTGGCCAGTATTTGCAGAACAGCATTTAATGAACAATAAAGACATTCATGTTGTTGGAAGGGGGAAAGTCCTGTTGGCACTTGAGCAAACCTACCTATCTTTGTTTTGGAGTCTGGAGGAAATGAGAGAATACTCGAAAAAAAAGTGGGAACATGAGATTCACTGTTAAAACACTGCTCTGGTGCTGGCAACACTTCAGAACTATTGCAAGTAAGAAAGTAAGGATATGCGGCCATCACATGTCACTAGTGTTTAAGTAGGATTTTTCTTTTGGAATGCAACTTAAACATTGAAGGTGGAGTTTGGTCTGTGGCAAGAGAGTGTAAAGTAACTGCTGTCTCATACAAACAATACTGTGTGAGATAGTAAGGGGGAAAGTAACTGTGATAGCTCTATATTTTATGAGAAGGTGAAAGTGAAAGACAGAGACCTGACTGAAGAAAAAAAACCAACAAAGTAAACAACCCCCTCATGATGAAACATGGGGGGAAAAAAAAGGCAATTATGTGAATGTCAACTGAATGATGAAAATATATTGTCTAATAATTTTAGTCGTTTCCTGTATGGTTAAATTAACAATAATGTTACACTTTTTTTTAAGTGGGAACAGGGTTTTAAATTTAGGCCCAGGCCTAATAAGGCCCAGTCTTTCAAATAGTAAAAACTTCTCCCTGGCACTTAATGTAACACTTAGGCTTTCAGAAGACTTGATGGCCTTGTGAAACATTTGGAAGTGCTTTGACATGCTATTTCTAGCAATTTGGCAGCTATTTTATAGAGTTTTATGCTATATTCCTAAACAACAAGGAAGAGGGAGGGGAAAGGCCAAAATTCTCTTTCCCTAGATTGAGACTGATATAATTAAATGGAATATTTCAAGACAGTATTAACTACATTGAAATACATTGAATGGCTTGTGAAGTACAGACAAATTTAGAGGATGGCAACAAAACCCCATGGCATTTGATTTTTAATTTTTTTTTAATAGGTCATATGACTGTTACTTTATCACTGTAGACTTTTGCTTTATCTGAAAGAAATTAACTAACTAACTTTTTTATTCCTTTTGGCCTGCTGGCTTGGCTTCTCAGCATCGTGATTATTCTATGGCTGTGTTACCATGTAATGCAATTGCTCAGCAAAAAGCTTACCTACAGGTAGGGAACGACAAATGCCCTCTGAAGAAGGAAAACACTGTTAAATGCTTGTATGCTACAGAATAAAAATATGTTCTACACTTCTGATACTATCTGATCTAGACACTGGTTTTTTTTTTCTAAATCATCACTATTTTTTTTTTCACTTTCCATGAAATGCTTATGGTAAATTTGACTCAATCACCCCTCAACCCTTAAAATACTTAATTGACTTCCAACCATATCTTGGGCTGCATCAAGAGAAGTGTGGCCAGCAGGTCTCGGGAGGTGATTCTGCCCCTCTGCTCTGCACTCATGAAACCCCACCTGAAGTACTGTGTCCAGCTTTGGAGTCCTCAACACAGGAAGGACATGGACCTGTTGGAACGGGTCCAGTGGAGGGCCATGAGGACGATCAGAGGGATGGAGCACCTCTCCTATGAAGACAGGCTGAGAGGGCTGGGGTTGTTCATCCTTGAGAAGAGAAGGCTCCAGGGAGACCTTATAACAGCCTGTCAATATCTGAAGGGAGCCTACGGAAGAGCCAGAGAGGGACTGTTTATAAGGAAGTGTAGTGACAAGACAAGGGGCAATGGTTTTAAGTTGGGAGAATGGAGATTTAGATTAGACACCAGAAAGAAAGTGTTTACAGTGAGGGTGGTGAGGCTCTGTAACAGGTTGCCCAGGGAAGTTGTGGCTGCCCCATCCCTGGAGGTGTTCAAGGCCAGACTGAATGGGGCTTTGAGCAACCTGGTCTGTTGGGAGGTGTCCCTGCCCATGGCAGGGGGTTGGAACTTGATGATCTCTAAGGTCCCTTCCAACTCAAACCATTCTATGATTCTTTTTGTTTGTCAGAATGCCATAATTTGTGCGTTCTGATTTTCTTACCCTTAAGATTTGTGGGGTTGAATCATCCTGCTGGACAAAAATGAAACATTAGGCACACATAAAAGGTAGGAGAAGTTTGAAGCTAAGGTGCAGTAGCTTGCTTAACCTGGAGTGCCTACTTCTGGAGAAGAGAAAGGGCTGTAGGGAAGAGGGGAAATGGCGGCAGGGCAGGTGTTAGCTGGGACACGGAGAGCCTCTCTGCAGACACTTGCCTGGTCAGAGGACCCAGCTTGACCCAGCCTTGCACCTGCCCATGGGAAGGTGGGTACTCTTGGGAGGTCACAGGTTATTTTGTGGTGTTGTTTTATTTTTTTTTTTTAATTGATAAAGGCCAAGCCTCGAGCCCCTGCCAGGCTTTATGAATCCTGTGGCGCTCCCCAGAACGGGAGGTAAAGCCAGCCCATGGGCAGGGCTGTAGCTATGGCCTCAGCAGGTGGCTGCATCTCCTTAGCGTGCTGAGGGGGCAGCCATGGGGCCAGGCAGAGCCAGCAGCCCCCATGGCAGGACTAGAAAACACATGAATGACAAGTTTGTCTCCACCTGTCTCTAAGGGAATTTTTCCTGGTGAATGGTGCCCATTTCTCCTTTCTCCCTCAACTCTCTGCTCGCAGTAACAACCAGCTCGGCTGCACCCTGACCGGTGTCCCCTTTGGATGAGTGGCAGCCATAGTTCTTCCACCAGTGCTCCTGTGCCCCCTTCCTGATCCAGCAACCCATCCTCTGGTCCCAAGGCTGAGCTATACCCGCTCCCCCTGCTCAGTCTCTTGGAGGACTGGCTGCAGCACCATGGCTGAGGTAGCGGCTTCATCTGGCCTCTCCCCATATCCTGAGTGAAACAAGATGGCGGTGAGGAGGTGCAGGGCCTCTTGCCCCAAAGAGAAATTTCCACCTGGATTATGTTAGGCCCACTCTCTTCCCTCGTGAGTATTTGATTTATGTTTATGTGTGTTGCTTCACTTCTAGCTTCTGTTAAGTGATTTTAGTTAAACATGTGCGTGGTTTCTTTGCAGTGTTGTAGAAGCTGCAATGCTCGCTGAGGGCTTTTGATGGCAGCCAGGGCAGTGGGCATTGCCTGGAACACAGACAGAAGAGCTGGTGAAAGCAAGGTGTGAGGATCTTTTTACCTGATGTTTTGGGATGCCATTGACTTATTACTTTCAAGCGTTGTCAGGCTTACCTGTTGATTCTGAGGTAAGACAAGCCTGGTAGCAGACACTGCGTATTTCTATGGCAAATTCCATTGCTAATTTTATTTTCATTTTCATGTTCCTTGGTGAAAACTGAAATCAGTATGGGATATTGTCTATTTCTTTATGCAATATATTTTTCAATGGCTGTAATCAAATGATCGATCCTTGCAACCAAGTGGTTGCAAGGCTTGGCTGATTGTTTGAATTAATGGCTTGGCTGAATTCAGTGACAGGAGTCTCTATGTCTGTATGTACATATATATGTTGGTGTATGTACCTATTTCATATATATATGTATGATATCTTTGTGAATTCATTTACCATTTGTAATGTCTTTACCAATCAACTTTTCTAACACAGCAGTCCACTCTGCATCGTGTCACAGATGCTGACCATGTGCTGATTTAAGGTTGAGGATAAATTAGCACAGGCGCTGATTATGGCAAACTTATTCTCAGGAGACCAATGAGAAATGGATGTTTTGAAATGTAGTTTGTTTTGTGTAGATTAGGAAGATAACGTTACACATGAGAGATTAGAAGGTGACGTTAAGACCAAATTAAACACATGAATGAGCTCTGTGAAATCCACGCTGCAAAGGTAAGATATGAAATAGGGTAGTAGACCTCATGGCTCTATATCCGAGGCCCAGTTTTAAACTTGAAATACTAAAGGTAGTATATTAGACGTGAGCTTATGAACTCCTATCTGTCTTATTTTATGCATGTGAATGGTCTCAGTGACTTTCATATTGCCTCATTTCCTAAATCTTTGAAGATTTTGCAGTGTTTACAATACAGGACTGCTTCTTTTAGTATGCCTTGAACAGCCCCAAACATCCAACAAAACCCCAGTAATAATACTTTAGAACTTATAAATTTGCTTCATATTGATGTGGAAAAGCAGCCAAGCATTAGCCTGGTAAATATACTGCTTGGATATGGAAAGACTGATACTTCGATAATTTCAGCACAATATAATTGCTAGTCAAGAAAAGTAATTATAGTTAAGAAAAATATAGATGAGAAAAAGTGTGGGGTGGTTTTTTTTTTTTTAAGCTCTCTTGAGACATCTCATGTTATTTTACTGACCTCCATGAAGACCTGAGAATAAAAGTCACTATTCTCAGTTTTCTTGCATCCTTCATCCAGCTCTTTCTTGATGACCAAGCAGGTTTATATGACTATAAGCCAATGGGTTTCTTATCTTTCCAAAAGTGTACCCTGGTATATAAACAAGGAACTGCAAAAGAGATGCTCAATATACATATTGAATTTCATCTTATTAATTGGAACTCTGCCAAAATGAAAGCAAACTTATTTAGTGGAAATAATTTCTCACAGAGGAAAAAAACCCCAGTTTTTGCAGGCCATGTAATAAGCATCTCAGGGTTATCTACTAATGTACTGAAAAAAGTTGCATGTCCACGAACAGTATAAAATTAAGTTATTGGACACACATGTTCCCTGTAAGTTACCTATTCTGAATGAAATCAAAGTTGAAAGTCATCTCAATTAATGTGTTTGTCCTCATCTTTACATTATACTTGTATAGTTTTAAAAGTAATTTTGTATATTGTTTTTACAATTTTTTCTCCCTTTACGAAAAAAAGTTGCAAAAATAGGATGCTACATTCCTATCTAAATACCATCTAAAAAAGAATGGTGAAAAATTAAAGAAAAAAATTTTCTTCAGATATATCCCAGTTTATAGGAATGAGGTCCAAGGGAACCAGAACTTTTCAGGAGTTTGGATCTGAGCATTATAGTTCAGACCTTTCTTTTTAAAATTTTTATTTTAAAAATATTTTAATTGTTACCCAGTGTTTAGTATTTTTAAAATATCATGTAATGAAAATAGTTCACACCAGAGAACTGCATGCCATGTTTTGTACAGAAAGCTTTTAATGAACAGCTCATAATCTGACCAAAAGAAGGGATTTCTTTTTTTGTCCTTCTATAGCAATGCTATTTTCTCTTCCACAGGGTTCTTACTTTATTTGGCACATCTATCTTTAACGGAATCTCTCCAATAACTCTGTCCCTGGCTCTGGCTCTTAACCTAGAGTGAAGCACTGAAAGTTTATGTAGCAGATTCTTGTGACCGTGATATAGTTTTCAAAGTGTCTTCTACCTAATTGCCATTAAAATCCCCTTGAAAAAAACCAAGAAGTAATCTCACTAGGCACTGTTTTTCTTCAGTGTGTTTTTTTTCCTGAGATTTAGTTACCAAGTAGCAGCGCAGGATGCTTGAAAGGGCTCAGGAAACGGCTTCTCTCCTAAGAGTGACTCAAAGGGATGATTAGGAGAATGCAGGAGATGGGGTTTGTAATAGCAGTAGTTTCTCCTAATCCCTTTTTGTTTTAACAGCCGTGTATAAAACTTTAAAGGTGCATGCTGAGCTCTTGTTCAAATGTCACTAGTGGAAGTGCAGAGGTTAAGAGGTGTCTCTCTTGCAAGAAAATGCAGAAAATGGTGTTGTGGTTTTGAGCACCTGATTGCAACTCGGAAGGCTTTCGTTAAACTTCCTGTTCTACCAAAGACCTCCTGTGGGGCTCACATGAAGTACCGTGTCCTTCTCAGCCCAAACTTTCCTTGTGTAGAGTAATTAGTTAGAGTTTGAAAGGGAGAAAGAAGAAGAATTGCTGCATCTTGCCACCATGATCTATGAGTATTGACCGAAGTTACTGACTTATTCAATAAGTACTGAAAAGTCTTTTGTAAGATCTGACTCTTGGAGTCCTTGTATTTCATGAAAATCTCAGATTTTGCTTTTAAACAAACTTTTAGCCATCTGGTTGAGGAAGAAAAAAATTAAGTCATCAACCATAAAGGCTTGATAAAATGAAGGGAATGGCATAGCTGTTAAAACATTATGTTTAAAGCAGTCCAAGACCAGGTCTGACTTGTTTAGGATTCCAGGTTGGCAGTACCAGAAGACAGGCTCTCGCAACCATCAGAAACTGAAAGCAGCCAGCGTCTCACACTGGCTTTGAGGACCCATAGTTTTGGATTTAAATAATTTATGTGGTTAATGAATAATAAATTTAATAGTAATGATTAAGGCAGATGACTCCTTGTTCAGTTAAATGGTCACAGCCAAGTGAGAAACGTGCGTGGTGCATACATACTGCTCTCCTCCTCTAAGTTTGCATGAATTCAAGCCTCTGACAAGCTTGTTCAATGCTGTGGATGATTCACTTTGCCCTTAGACAGTGCTTCACCATTTCCTGCCCCACGTGGCTGCAGCAATGTGCTTGGTTTAGCAGAGAGCAGCTAATTAATTTACTGTGTTTTCCTCACTTGTGCGGTGAAGCTCCAGAAACCACAATTTTGCTTCCTACCAGCTATGGAAGTTGATGTGCTGTTCCTTGCTGGTTTGTGTGCAGTGTTGCCTGTGCTGCAGATTCCTAGGTCAGGCTCTACTGATCCATCCAGGTTGTTAGCCCCAAAGTCCATCCTGGTGGGAACTAGAACAGCTCGGCAGGGGTGTGCAGAGATGGGTAGTGCTGGCTTTGGAACAGGGTCCCTGCAGGGCTCTGGAACAAGAGGGGAAAATTCCCCATCTCTTATCTTGCCCCTCCTTCCCACCCCTACCATTCAGCCTGTTTCTTCAAAGGGGCTTTGTGGAGTCTGCAGACCACAGAGCTTTTTTCTTCTTCCTCACCCTGCTCCTCCATTCCATCTGGTGTTTGTTTTCCCATGCTGCCTCTTGTTTGCTCCATTTGAATCTTGCATTGGGTGTTTTGTCAAGTGGATTCTGTGTGGTATGGACTATGTGGCCAGGACAAGGCACCCGCAGGCTCTAAGCTAGAGTAACTTTTGCTGTTGTGCAGTGGCTGAGATGTGCTGCTCCCTTGGGTTAAGAGCTTTGCACGAAGGGACCTCAGACTGTCCTGGGATATCACTCCACTGTGGGGGACTATCTGATGATAGGGAGGAGATCCTGTGCTGTCCTTCTGATAACAGCCAGGAATGAAACAGGACTGACCTCGCACCAGTGTAATTCCAAGCTAGTTTGTTGCCCAACTAGATGTGAGTGGCATAAATATAAACATTTGGACACTGAGACAGTGCCAGTGGGAAGCAAATCAAGCCCCCCACTTGTGCTTGTTGTTATTTATTAATTTATTGTTTATTTAGTAATTAATTTATTAAGTCTTCTACTTTTGTTGACTGAGCAAAACTCCCATTAAACTGCAAGAGTCTTGTGCAATTAACTGGATTGGAACCATTTGCTCCAGAATATTTCTTGAAGGCTTCCAGCACAGTGCTGGTGGGATTTGCCTCCTCCCGTGTTTGCAGTAGTTTGTGAGGTAAGGAACTTAATTTTATTTTCTTCACCCTTTCTCTGGAGCTCTTAGGAGGCAGTCAGTGGTGGAGCTTGTTCTTTGGCACAGCTTTCAGTCAGGCTCAAAACATACATTGGGTCATCGCAGTAAAATGAGTTTTACCCAAGCTGTGTGTCTCAAGCTGGAACTAGCGAGCTGAGGGCTTAAACTTTAGGAAATTCCCTACAGCTTTCAGTTATGCATCTTACCTAATGTGTTTTAACAGGACTATTTCCTTCTTTCCCCAAGAAGAGCTAGTGAAAGTTTTTTTTTTCCTGTGACGTGTTTGTTACAGAACTCGTTTGAGCAGTGTCTTGATTCTGCTGCCACTGTGTGGTCAAAACTGGTCTGGTGCTTCAGGTATTGCTGTTTCTTATCACGCTTTGTGTGCAGCCAGCACAGTCCTGCATCCTACATGTGATTTGCCTCCATGCTACTGTAAACATGCAAAAAGACTAACTGCACTGAAATTCAGGACTTTATTTGTGCTACTGGCGCCGCCAGATACACCTGCAGCAATAAGAGTCCATTGTGCAGAGTAGGTGTTAGGCTAGGAAAAAACAACAAACAGTGCCTAAACCAGCTCATAATTTGATACTATGACCATATAGAACAGGTAAATAAAACTGACCCAGCAAGGATAAACCTTCTCATAGACATGTGCTTGAAGTTAAGGCCTTGATGAATAGGTGCTGTTGGCTGAGCTGTTTGAAATATAAGCAGAAAGTGAAGGCTGCTGGTGGGATTTCATTAATCTCATTTGTGGTAATTTCCACAACTTGCACTCATCCCAAGATGATGGTTTTCCCCTGTGTTATTAAGGTTGAAAAGTTATAGATCTCTTGTAGCCTTGCACATTGTTGAAGTTTCAGTCATGCTTCAGAAAGTTTGCTATTCAGCAGTAAAGCACTGTAACAAATAATCAAATACAGGTGTACTTAACAAGAAAAAAAAGCTTATATTAGCTTTGCTTTTTAGAAAATAATATGGTAATCATTTCTGTTTTGCCAGTTCAGTAATATCCAGGAGGTTTCTCAGCCATTAACTCACTTGAGTGAATTAGAAATGTTTTATTGTAGTAATAAACAGTGATATGTCTTCAGGGACTTTCAAAGCAAGTAAAATAGAAAATGTAAATTACTCTGTGGTTTGGTTCTGCATTCCTTGCTCATTCAGGGTTTTCAGTGGCTTCAAGGAATGCAGGAGCAAGCCCCAAATATTTGTAAGGAAATCAGAGTGGAAAAAAAATTTGCCTTGAGCCCAAAGATTAAAAAAAAAAATATAAAATGTCAGCATGAGAAATTGACAGAGGGAGAAAATTTCAGCTACTAAGGGAAAAGCAACTGAGAATGTAATGCAATACTTTTATTAACACAGTACGAAAGACAATTTAAATAAATAAAAAGACCTGTTTCTGCAGTTTTCAAAAGTCCTTCTTTAATTTAGGTAAAAACTAATATGCCACAAATGTTAAACTGATTTGCAGTAATCTGATGACCTCAGAGCTGTCTTGGCTTTACAGTCAACAGCAAGTCACTTGCTCTTTCTCCTGCCTTGCAGTTTGAGTTAGTAAATCCACAGTGCTTCAGGGAAGGGACCTTTTCTGTGAGTCTGTACAATGTCCACAGGTTGAGGTGGGATTTCTGCCCATCGCTGGGCAGCTACTGATGATATCAGTCCCTCTTCTGCTCCCTTCTTGTAATATCCCCTTCTGTCCTCTTATTGACCTGTTTGCTTTCTCTCTCCACTTGCTTTGAGGTAAAGCCTGTGTCTTACTCTCTGTATTTGCACCATAATGGGGTCCCTAAACAAACCAGTAAGTTTGATGTTTACTGGTTGTTTGTTTTTTTTTAAATACAAAAATAAATTTGTATTTATTTATTTTACACCAACATGGATTGTGGACTGAAGCATGTAGTGAACTGCAGGTCTTTGTTGCAACTGTATTGACTGTACTTGGTTATTATAACATACAGGAAATGAGGAGTTAGTCATAAAGCCTCTAGCTTTTCGTGTAGGTCTTGATGTTAGTTGAAAGCTTTGCAGTCGGAGTGAGTGCTTCTAGCAACCCTTTCTCCTATTAGACTTGCAATATGAACCAAGTTCCTATATATTTCCATAATCTGTGAGATTTAGGCTGCAGCTGGCTGTTTAGGCAGAGTTGTAATAGTTGTGCAGATAACAGACAAACGACATTTGCACATAGTACGATTTGCATAAACCACATTTCCTTTGGAAATTGGGCTGAAAATAGAAACCCTTTCCAGTGCCAAAGTTGTCTGTTGTAATTAGTAGAAGCTTTTGCCTGTTCATGAGTGTGTTGAGCTACTCATGCGACTTCTGTGCTAATGTGTTTACTTGGCGTCCTGACTACTTCCACAGGATTTTGTGAAATACCTTTAATCTGGTGATAAGGAATATAGGTGGGTGTATGAACAAAAAAGTGAATTTATCATGTGAATCACTTTCTAGCTTCTTTTTCATTCCACTTTTTATTTGTCACTTTTTTTCTTTTGTCAGCTTTGGTCTTTTGAAAGCTTTGATCATATCCTGTGTAATATTTCCCATTTCATGGTTGTTTAGTGTAAGGAATAAAGTGTTCCATTTCCCACTGAAGAGGATGCAGGCCTAAGACATACTGCATTCAAAGTGGTTCTGTATGTACAATGATACATTTAAATATTAGAGTGACCTTGCACAAGTTTCTTGCATAGAATCTCTTTGCCTTTTCCCCTCTGATCCTAATCCAGGAATGTAGGTCAAAAGGTGGAGAAGAATGAACCTATACTTCAGGACACTGAAAACCACCCTCCAGGTCTGAATTCTGCTGCAATGAATACAATACAAGTAAATTTAAGATCTGCTTTTTGTAGTACTGTTAGAGAATTTGATGTGATACTCGCATCTGCTGTGCTGTACTCATTAGCAAAGCCTGTGGATAATTTGGACCATTCCAGGAGCTAAAAAAACACTTGATGGAAATGCAAAATTCAAATGCAAAATGCAAACACATGTAAAACCTTGGGTTTCATGTGTGATGATTTTTTTTTTTTCTTATGGAGGGGCTGGAGTGGATTCACTTCTATTTCAGTAGTGTCTAAAAAGCCTTGTTAGCCCACGATGTTATCTATACTGAAATCATCCATTAACAATCTTCTTCAAGGTTTTAGTGACCTATAACGATGTTTTAGCATTGCTCTAATTTATGGTAAATAGTATGAAGTAAGAAAACAGATACAAGAGATCCCCTAACTCAAAGGGCCATGGAAACAGAGTAAGAGTAGCCTACGTATTTCTAAGTTGTTAATAATACAACTTCCTAACTGAGGCTGAGATGCTACTGAAATCACTTTCCATTTTGCAGCAAGCTGGTCTGAGCAGCTGAGTGTGTGTTACACCACTAGAGAGCGGCAGAGACTGTGTTTAAAGCCACCACTGATTGTCGTCTTCAATGAAGCGGCACTTCTGTGTCTTCGAACATTCAACTGTCAGATGCTGTCTTATTTTGAGACCATTTCCCCTGTTCTTCTACTTAATTCTCAGCTTTATTTGCTATCAGGTTTCTCTGATAGGTGTTTCCCCCTGCGCACACACCAGATACGTACAGTCCAGTGGAAAGTGTGCCTTCCTTGGCTGGGTTTTAACTGTCAATAGCATCTTAGGGAAGGTGACTATCATCTAAATATGCTCTGAGAACATTCATGACACAGAACCCAAACTGAATTTCTGAAATTTGTCCCTTTACTGGAAATATTTTGTGTGGTGACCAGACCATTCCTGTAGTGAGCCAGTCTGTACTGATACATTTGGTATTTTTATCCTTTTTGTTAGCTGTATTCTCCATAAAAAGCGCAGAATGAAAGAACTTGAAATGAACAAAACTGTTCATTAAACAAGAGGCAGCAGGTAGGTACAGGCAGGTAACAGGAACCAGTCCTGCATCTGGCATGGTGTGGGCACTGAAAGGGGAGATGGCATTAGTTCCTGACCTCAGTCTTGCAGAGGTCACTTCATAAGGGACAAACTCGAGGGATTTTTATCTTATTCCTCGGTGTGCTGAAAGTTGAGTGTGAAAGGCACTGGCAGATTATGGGTTGTGTGGAAGAACCAGACACTGCTTAAATGGATTCTGGTGTGGCAAGAAAGATTAACATTGGTGAATTGTTCAAATCTTGGATAGTATTTAACTAATTAAAGTAAATACTATTATGATTATATAAAAGTTCTGAAGGTTTTTGAATAGCAAATCATGGTAATTATTCACAGTGCACAGACCAGTGTATTGCTGTAACGTCATCCCTGCACTCTACACTGTATAAGGAAGTGCATTATCAAAGCACTTTATATAGGATATGTGTCACAGGCATTACAATCTGCTGAAGGTGACATCACCACAATATATATTCCTCATTCTCATACTGTGAGAATTAGTTTGCAACCTCTGATTCAATGGGAGTAAGAGTCTTGGTGTTTCTGAAAATGCCTGGGAGTACTTCCACTTCCAGGTACCTGAAAACCTTGAAAATCTGCCTATCCTATAACTTCAGATATTTACATTTCAATTTTGGAGAAAGCTGACTCCAAAGCTTGCAGAACGTAACAGTGGCAGCATTATTATCGGTGGCATTTATTCTATTTGAGCAGCTGCAGATTACTTAATGTGTGTTTTATCGGTGTTTCAGAACTGATTTTGGTGTTACAACAAAGGCAGGCTTGTCTTATGAGAATCAAAATTATACTTAATTGAATTCTGCTTTGGGAATTTCTGTCAATCACACAACTGTGTGAATTGGGAAAGACACATGATTGCAACTATGATTAACTTCTGCAGAGTCGCTCTGAGTACTGTCTATCACATTTCATCAAGAGATGTAGTGTCTTCAGAATAATTGTATTGTACTAAAGGGTATCTTTTGAATGTCAGAAATAACTTCAGAAATAACTTTGAAGGGACAGAAGAGGAGGCAGCATTCTGAAGCTGAAGGTTGTGAATATTTTTAAAATAGGGTCAATATGTTTATTTGACATGTGTAAACAATTAAAGAAAGGTGTGTCTGCCAGCGGGAGGTAACTAATGGCCAAGTGGGGCAAGTTTTCAGAGGTGAATGTTTTGTTTAAAGGAGGAATGGACTATTGGAGGGATTGACTGTGAAACTTGACTTGGTGACAGTAGACCATAGTGAGCTTCATGGGCATCATAATGCTATTAAGAAAACTTCACTTGAAGTTGAGTTTGTGTGGTGGTGCGCACACACACTTTAAGAAAAATATATGGTGGGCATGAAAAGCGTTTTAACAAGCAATTAGCTTTTGGGGAGCAAATCTGTCTGATAAAGGGAATGTGATTCTTCAGAAAAGAAGCATCTTTAAAAGGAGGCATCTCCACCTGAAGCACTCTTGACCACCTTTCTCCATATATAATTCCTGACAACAGTGTAAACAAAGGGAGAATTCCCTCCCCTGACAACAGCTTGCCTTTGCCAACCTGTATGTGAGCTACCTTTACACCACCTAGAGGCGGGCAGGTGATAAATTAGCAGTAGATGTAGACTGCCAATAAGTAATTAAGAGTTCATGGTGCTGGAGTGCTTGACCCACATATTGTAGTACCTACCTGGCTCTTACAGATGAGCAATAGCAAATTCAGGCTGCATTTACTTCAGATTTTTAGCCTTCAAATAATTTAATTTATATGTAAGATTTTGGTAAGATTTAGTATATTGGTAAGATTTTGAACTTGCCAATTTAACTTGCTTGAGTGTTTTAAGATTCCATTTTAAGAACTGTGAACAGGGTTAGTCCAAAAATCACTGCACTAGAGGTCTCTAACTTTGAAGGGCAGACAATAGGGTTTTTGTGCCCCTGTAGCTAGTTAGCCAATGTTAATATTCACTTTGCTTTTATCTCTAAATTGCATCATCTGTCTCCAGTGACATTTAACTTACATATGTGAAGAGATTGGCATTTTTAGATTGTCAGAGTGTTATTGGATGAAAAAGCTGATTTTGTCACGGGACATCTGTTTTATTGTTAATTAGATGAAATAGGAAAGACATCAGAAGAACACACACAAACTATTTCATAGTTCCTGCTTAAAATCTTGCTCTGATCCCTTGAAATTAATGATGCTTTACAGATTTTCACATTTTGATGTGAATTTCATTTAGAAAGTTTCAGGAACAAACGACAGAGAGTTGTTATCCATCTGTGCCTCTGTCTTTACAATTCAATTATTCCCTGCCATCGTACAGTCTCTGCTTTCAAAACTATCAGAAAAAAACAACCAACCACAGCAACTTATATCATC
This sequence comes from Scolopax mira, assembly GCA_004320125.1. Classification (NCBI taxonomy): domain Eukaryota; kingdom Metazoa; phylum Chordata; class Aves; order Charadriiformes; family Scolopacidae; genus Scolopax; species Scolopax mira. The sequence continues at coordinate 29,654 of BJBW01001871.1, forward strand.
ACCACTGCTCATGTTTTGTGCTTCTCAAAGTAAGAAGCGCTATTTACATTGGCTCATCAAGTTGACTTGATCTTTTTGACAGATGTGAACTTGTGGATGCTGAAATCCTGTGGGTTTGATGTTGTGTGGGTTTTTTTTTTTTGTGAAATTATAGTACGAAGCCTCAAGCAGACCAGCTTTTCTCAGTTTTCAGTCATTCTCAAAGATCTGTCCTGTTGAGCTGCAGAAAAGGAGGCAGGTTTAAAATATACTCCCAGGAGAGACAGAGAAATTGTAATTTGTGATAACTAGTGATATGTCATATAATTGTCATATTATTTCAAGATGAAGGCAAATGAGAGATCCCATGGGAATAAGGGGAGAATAAGGCATTCAGAGTAGTAATTTGGACTATTGTAATGGTATGGAAGGTTTGCCAGAGATGTGAGGAAACGGGTAAGGCTCTGGTGATTGCATCTTTCTTGCTTACAATAGTGCACCTGTAACTTGGGAACTGAGCACTGGATCGATTAAAAAGAATAATGAAGTGTGTGAGGAGCTAATTCAGTTCTGCCTCTTCCCTCTGCTCTTGAGCCCTTTGACAGGGCCCTGGTGTATCCTTGTACAGAATTTGTTGATGGAGAAACCAAGAATGCACGCTGGCAGGCTCAGGCAAAGTACAGCTGGAAAGGGGGAAAAGCTCTTCTGCAGTTCCTGTGTTAAGAAATGTAAGGTAAAGATTATATAGAGTGCAGAGCAAGTCGTGGGCTATATGGCTGGCGTCAGACTCTGTCCATGCTCACTAAGTGCTGGGGAGGGGGGGGAGAGAAAAAAGAAACCAGGAAAGTGGAATTTGCCTGGGGGGAGAGGGAGAATGGGAAATGGATTTGAAGTCCCTGAAGTGATGTTAGAAGGAAAGTGAAGTGACTTCAAAAATGCAGTCCTCAGGTGCAGGCACACAACTCCTGTTCTATCCTTGGCAATAAAGCCCTAATCTCCTGAAGCAGGTTACAGAGGCCCTTTTCCTCCCTATGTACAGGGAGCATGTATGGTTCTTAGTGGAAGTTGCACTTCTTAAGTTGTCACATAAGATTAGAGAAGCATCCAGTTAGGCAAGTATTTTGTCATAAGTGTCAGTATTGGTTACTCCGGGGGAATGCAAGAGAAATTCTGAAGAAGGATGTTTAAATTAACTTTGTCTCCTGGCTTTGAATGTGTAAAATCATTTCAATATTGGAACAAAGTCCCTAACTCCCCCCCGCCAAGACTTTCATAGATGTGGTCAGATAAGAATTGTTTTCTCTCATGAAAACATTGCAGAGTCATTACATATGCCACTTAGAGTGAGGCTCCTGGCCCCCTGTTTCAAGTACAGAAGTGCACATTATTATCCTATTCCTAGCCCAAAAAGGTACTTAATTCTTCTAATATGTAGTATCCATTAAGTAAAAATATAGGTCCATTATTCTCAATGCTGTACCCCCCTCTTTCTCCTCTTTTTTGGTCTGGGACTCATGCTATGGATAAACTTGGCAAAATACTTTCATTAGTGTGACTAAGAGAAGCTTACAACATGTTTCATTTAAAAGGGAGCAAGATTGATACCCTTTATTAGTGAGCTGGAGCAATCTCTGCCTTCTCTTCTAAAACAGCTCCATATCTGTTCGGCTCTGGAGTGCACAATCTTGATGAATTGTGAGTTAACTTAATGGAGAGGAAAATGTGTGTAGTGCTGTGTGAGGGCAAAAGGGAAAAATACAGAATAAGAATCGATGGAAGAAAGAAAAGACTTGATGGAAAATGAAATGGCCTCTTCCCAAAAAAGTTGATGAAGAGAAAATAAACACACTGGCAAGCAGGTTCACAGAGGGAATGCAGGAAAATATGAGACAGTCACTGAGGGGAGAGATGGATCACAGGCACAATGTACAGAATTTTAGATTTTTTTTTTAAGAGCAGAAAGTGTAGAAGCATTTGGATCAAGGGCCTTGGTTCTAACCTGTCTTTGCGCAGATTAAAGAAAAAATCTCAAAGATGAAAAAAATTCCTCTCTTACCCTGAAGCATAAGATCTAAAATAAACATTAGAAATTTAACTCTATTGGAAAAGTATTTCAGAATATTTTTGAACATTAGTGCCTTTTCCCATGGTCACTGTCTCAAAAGCAATTGCTCACAAATGGCTGCTTTTTTTACTCTATAGATTTCTGCTACCTGTGTATATTCAGAGTTACATTCTATTACTTAGCTGGCTAAATGAGTGTTATTACTTCTGCCAGGGCTGTAGTGACAGTCCAGACTGTCCTGATGGCTTACTAACTAACCTCTGATTTCACAGTCTATTGCTACCAATATGTAAGCCAGAAAAGACCTTGCTTGGCTTTCAAAGTTAGGCAATTATCAGGAGTGGCTGTTGGGGGTGAGAGGGGAAGCACTTGAAAATTGAGCTGACTTGATGAGGAAATCACCGAGAGACACAGTAAAAGAACAGGACCCTATATACCAACATGATCTTGCAGTGTTGCAGGGAAAATTTGTTTGTATGATAATGAGTAGAATATAAAGATCTGTCCCAAACTTTTAGATGCAATAAATCAACCTCCCTTTACTTTTACTTATTTTTTTTTTTAATTTAAAGGTGGCTACAGGAAACTAAAACCTAAGATCAACAACTATGTGATGTTTAAGTTAAGTGTACATGTGATGAGCATTAACAGCTATTTCGGTGTTATGCATGGAAGTTACACACCTCACGGGGATGTATTTATTTATATAAGGACAAACATCTGCCATTAAATGGTATTGGGGCTGATGTTGGTGTCAAACAGTGGCAGTTGTGTTTCTGAATCAGGATGTTGATCATTCAAGCCTACAATAAGGATCTGTGTTTGTATCCAGTGCTGGCTAGTATGCCTAACATAAAAGATCAGAAGCCATGCCACAATTTTTGAGGGTGCCCTTAAGAAAGAAATGGTTTGTTTGGGGTTTTTCTTTTATTTTTTTTTCCTTTTTGAAAAATGATTTTTTGACTTTTTTTTTGATCCTTAAGGCAGTCTTTCTATCTTTCTGACACATTTTCTAACACTCCTTTGCAATCCTGGGAACTAGAAATCAAATGTAATGAGGTTCCCATGCAAATATTGTATTTGAGTACCTGGGAATTTAGGAAAAATACCACAAAGCCATGATAAAAATCACCATCTTTTGGCAACAAAACTATTGCTCATCATATAGTTTTTGTGTTTGGTTAGATGGAGCTCCTCCTGAAGATGGTAACCTTGAAGAAGGTAGGGAACAGTGGGGAGGAGGATATGTCAACTTGCATGTCTATAATTGCAATATCTATGGTACAAGAGGAGATCCCACTGTCCTTCTGTAGTCTGACTTTTTAATTAGAGTTGCTGAGACTGGGAGAATGGCACAGGGCTGGGGAAGAAAACATTTAAAGAAAGAGCTGAACCCGGGGTGTCAAATGATGCTCAGGAGGGTTGGGAGTGGAGTAGTGCTGGGAGGTTGCTCGGTGTCCATGATGGATGGTGAGAGAAACTGTGGAGTAAGGATTGCAGAGCACCTGTTGGGTGCTTGGCACCTCTGGAGATCAAGCAGTCCAGGGCCACTGCACACAGCAGGGTCAGCTGTAGCAGGTTGCTAAGGGACTTTGAGCAACAGGCAAAAGACAGCTTTGAGCCCTTCTCTGGGCTGAGAAGGAAACCTCCCTGCCACTGCAGAAGTGGTCTCGATTATAATACCACCAACATGGATTTCTAATCAGTAGAAAATTGACCCTCATGTTTGCAAGTCCTTTCATCACAGAATTGGCAGCTACCTGTTAGTAACTCTGTGGGTGTGTGGCATATATACTTGTATACAACACATCAACATTTAACCAGCTAAGAAACATGGGAAGAAAGAAGGAGAACTCAAAACAACTAACAGAAGGTGAAAAAGTTTACAAAAAAAAACCCAACAAGGTGAGAAGGGAAAAAACCCTTTCAACTCCCCCAGTTGTTGAAGAGGGACTAAATCTTTAATGATAGAGTCCTAGATAAGAGACTAAAATATTTATATCACCTTTTTAACCTGAATTTTATAGCAATGAAGTTTAACATATATCTTCTATTACCTTTGTCAAGTTTATGACTAGCTCTCATTTATGGATCCCTTAAATATGTATAAGACAGTTTTACTTATCTTGTTTACATGCGTTTTCTCTTTGGGCATTTGTCTCCATCACTCCATAGCATGTTTATGGTAATTTACTATAATACGTGTATATCAGAGGCAGTTTAAATGACACTTAGCCTTGAATATATTTAAGATTTCTTTTCCTTGTAGTCACTAGGAAGTCAAAAGATATATGAAAAGCTATTAATTTTCAAATGATAGTAACATAAACAATATTAAAACTTGTATTTGCTCTTGGAACAGTATGAGGGAGAAATATATAACAAATGGGACATCACACAGTCAGTTATTAAAAAAGTAAATTAATAAGCTCAACATTCAATCTTTTCTGCTCACGTGTCAAGGATAATGTGGACAGTAGTTTGATTAGAGGGAACAAAATGTGTCTGATTATTTGGGTTGGCTTTAACCACTGACTTTGTTTAAGACTCCTCAGTAAAGGTTTGCTTTCAGTTAGTTTCATTTCCAGCCCTATGGAAAGGCATTCCCCGTGTGTTGCCGCAGCTCCTTGAGTTATTGCCACTGTCTCCAAAGGATCCGAATGAACTGCCTCTGTGAGAGGGCCTGATGCTCTGCTGGTACCATGTGCTGTGTCCATCTAGAAAGGAAGAATTTGGTTGCAAAGGTGTTTCTGTGAGTAGACACAGAATAAAATAACATTAAGGTGCGAGCTTGTGGCTTAGAGTCCCAAAATGTTTTACCAGGTGGGGGCTGAGCCCAAATATTGTGTAGACCTGGGGTGTGCATTTGTTTAGTAATCTACATTACTTTCAGCCTCGTGGAAAGGTGTGGTCTGGCCTGAAGATCACAATTTTGGAGTGAATGAACTGTGTTTCTGCTGGTTTTTTTTTTGACTAGAGTCCAGTTCATTCCTGTCCGTAAGTATACAAATAACATTTGTGTCTCTTTATGAAATATAAAAAAATGAGAATGGGAATTGAAGCCCCTGATGCTTTTGAAAATACCACTACATGCTTATCTACTCTTTTTGGTACTGGAAAACGTTTAAAATCTGGCCTGTAATCTTATTAATTTAAAAAATATTGTTATTATGGAGACACTATTAAAAGATGACAACTTGTTCAGAAATGAAGCTCTATGACCTTTGATGTAGTGATTGGGAAAGACTTGCAGACATTAGGGAATACCAGAAAGCCCAGCCATTAATGTTAACAGAGGCAGGAATCCTTCAGTACTTAAGAAATTTCACAAAAACCTGTGCTACTCTGCCTCCACCCCACCCAGGCACCTATACATGCTGTGATGCTGACAAGAGAAAAGCTTACTATTAGAAACTCTTTTCCTTGAATGCGTGTTTAGGGAAAAAAGTGACATCTTTGAACTAATAAAATTAACTTCTGTTGTTTTTAAGTAAAGGTGGATACAGCATCCCTGCTGCATGTATGCAAATACATAATCGTAGATCATTGAAATTTGCTATATGGCAAATGTAGAAAGAGCCATCACATTGGAAACAATCTTTCAGAGGAACAAGCAAAGAATGAAAATGCTTTTATGAATAAACCCAAACTGAATGATTGTGCATATGCATTTATATTTGCTTTCTCTCTTTGTTCTTTGTTCTTCCTTTAGGGATGCATTTGCATGCAGGCTGCTAGTGATCAGAATGCAGAGCTCCCATACAGCGGAGCTGAGTGCTGGCATTGATCTAGTGGTCTGTGCCAGCTCAGTGGTGCAAGATTTACTTTAATTTCCTTTTTCCTTTGTTCTTTTGCCTCTGTGCTTTAAATAAAGACTTTTCTTTTATTACTCCAGAAATGTTGAGAAGTTGTAGCTATTTTGAATCCAAATAACCATGACCCATTTCTCTGAGACAGATAACTGTTGAGCTGGTGGGTCCCACACTTAGGTATGTCTGAAATTTTCAAATTTATTAACTTTGGGGAGGTGTGATTTTTGGTTAGAATGAAGGGAGAGTGAGTATTTTGAAGCTATCAGGGTGTGCAGTTAGAGATTATGTGCTTCTGGGAAGAAACCTCTGATACAGTTTTGACAGAAGGTCCCACACATGAACCAGGAAGGTCCAGGAACATGTACTCGTCACTTATATGTCCTTAATGATCCTGATCAACTCTGGTGTCTGTGGAAAGGTGCTAGAGAATGGTGTAGTGTATGTGACTTGGGCCTTCTCTCTTTTTGTATTGTTAACATTGGGCAGGCAAATATTGCACATTATTTTTTGGTCTCCTTTACACAGGAAGAAAGAATAGAGGTTGCCTTTTCCTAGCTAGTTTTCTTTGGCAGGAACAGCAAAAATGCCTTTGTAAAGGGGGAAAACTTAATGAGTGTTGCTATAGCTGAAGTGGTTTTGGTATCTGCTTTTCTTTCTGCACTGTAATTGCATAGTTGTGGACTGGTGCAATGTGTATTTACATGGATTGATCCAGGGTCGGGGCTTCAGCCTCTTTGCCTGCTCTCGGCATGGCTTTCTCAAGTGAATCTATTGGGATTATGTCCTCCTAAAGAATTAGTAACTCATTTGTTTATATTGTTTAACATCTTTACATTACATACATGTATTTTGTGCAGGAGCAGTACATGGTAGTTGCTTTCATTCATTCATTTTCCAACTGGATTTTATATGTACTATTGTCAAGGATGCTTTAATGAAATCTCATACAGGAAAAAATGTGGACAACATGTTTTTGGGTTGTGGGTTATTTTTTTTCCCACTCCCCTCCCTCCCCCTGCCAAGTTATTTGTAAACCTTAGCTATCTTTGGGCTTCTGTCCTTAAATCACTGCTTTCCTTTATGTTGCTGACAAGCTACTATAATATCCTTGTTGAGAGAGCCATTCTTGTTGCTCCACAGGTATGCATCAGCTCACTGAGCAAGGTTGTGCAGAAATCATCCTTCCAGCTTTCTCACTTTTAGAAGAAGCTCCAAATGCCGGTGGCCTTACCTGGAACTTAGAGCTTTTCAGTCTCCTGCTTTGCAGCCGGAATTTCTGAGCTGTCAGCTGGTTTTTGTAAGAGAAGCAGAACCCTTTTAGTAGCTAGCAGAGGCATTAACTGTTGTCTCCTTGTGCAGCAATACCCTCCTCTTGGCATCTAGGCTGGGCTTCCAGTAGCCCTACAGCATTCCAGCCCGGTGTTTAGTTGCAGTAGCTGGTTAAGCAGTAGTTCCCCCTGTTGCAGGGACTAATGACAATGTAATAGACTGTGACCAGAGCTGTGCGTCTTGAGGTGTTGTGATGCAGGTAAGCACAGCAAGGAAGGTTATCTGCTGGGCAGAGCCTGCAGCAAAGTGGGACAAACATTGTTTTTAATGAAGAAACTGAGCAGAATTGCAAGCAGCAGATTAATTACTTTCCTCAGAAGGAAAATGTGCTTAGTTTCAAACTGGTTGTTCCAGTGAGCCTTGTATTGTATAACACTCACCTGAGACAGAGGCTGACAGCCTGTCCCAACCTTTAATTGACTAATTAATAGTTATTAATTAGTATTCCCTGCACTTGTAGTCTCAACCATGAGTTAATTGATTCTGATGGGGAATTAAATGTCCCATGTCAGAGATGAGTGCCCATAACAGCATCTGAGGCAGTTATTTTGTGTAATAGAGTGAACCAACCCTGGTTTATATGTGTGCGCACACTGATACTAAATTGCACAAACCCTTGATTTTTATTTATTTAAACCTATTGCTCTGTGTCTGTTGTATCACGTGGTTTGTAAATGCTTAATGGAGACACTAAATTCTTATGTAACTGGGAGAGAGGGGACGCTATTTCCAAACCCTGTGCTCTGATGTGGGATCTGTTTCTCTCTGGAAAGCACTGTAAAAACATCTGCCTTTCCAATTCACTTCTGTCATGAGTTAAAATCCTCTGGAGATGAGAGCGAACTGGTAGATTTGATAGCTAAGTATTCCAGCACTGACAGGCTGCAGTATTTCATAGCAGCATAAATAACATTGTGTCTGTTAAGTTTATTAAGTTAAGAGATTTTGGAAAATAACCTCTAATGGGCAGCATGATTTGATAGGCAGGTGCAGCTGATGGAACAAACATTAGTTTTCCTGTTCAATTTATACTGTTTTCTATGATTGAGCTCCTGCCAGGTGGGAACAGCTGAATGGCACTGGCTTTGGTTAGCCAGTCTGGTCCTGTCCGAATCTTCTCGTGGTGCAGTAAAACTTCTGAAGCTGAAGGAAGCCTTACTCAAGGCTTCTCAGCAGAGTTATCTGCAGGCATGTCACTACTCGGATTCAAGCTGTCAGATTTGATGATATTTTAAGAACTCCTAACATCTCCTAGTTCAAAGTGTAAACATAGTTAATATACATTCATATATTAAATGGAACTCTCTGAACTCCAAAGCAGCGTGGGTCATTGCCATGTTACAGGCAGTGTGCAAACCATGCATGATAAAATCCTGACCCCTTCAGAGTTGATGGGTGTTCAGCAGTAGAACCAAGCTATCCCCAAGGGTATGCAAACAATATCTGATAACCTTGGTGGTACTTGCTTGGATGTGGAGCTTCGTGACTGCTGCCATTTTACAAGAGTAGAGTGGATTCTAAATTTCCTTGTGATGACTGTGAGTGGTAAACCCACAAGTGAAATTGTGCAGTTCATCTCCAAAAAGCAGAAGAAAACCTTCTGGCTACCTGCCCTCGGGATATTTTATATTGCTTAATATCCTTGGTTATTGATTAGAACTCTCAATGGAGAAGAACCAAAGACAGTTCTATCTTCTCTAAAATGATGATTGAGAGGTGAAGGGAAGTGAGGGGAAACTGATAAATGGTTCTGAATTTAACACTTTAGGCTAAGCAACAAAATGCCTAATTAACATTTAAAAGGAAGAGAGTTGCCCTGCAGGTGAGAAAAAGGGATGCTAAATTATTTTGAAAAATTCAGATGTCAGGCAGAGATGGGAAAGATTTACATGGTAATGGGATCCTCAGCAGGAGAAGGAACCTAAGAGAGGTAATGGCAGAGAAATAGATGCACCCATCTGCACCTTCAGATGTTACCACATAAGTTTGAGTAGTCCCACACCTATTTTGACAAAATAAAAATGAGTAAAGATTTGTGGTTGGAAGAGACGGCCTGTGAAATAGCCTTATGTTACTTTCAAAACCTTTCTATAGAAACAGGTCTTAACCACCTGGTTTGACAATATAGCGGTTTAAGACATAAGCTCTGACTGCTTTAATGTGTGTGTGAATTTGGGTGCCCGCAGCTGAGAGCCGAGTGCCAGGGAGGGTGCTGGTTTCTGTGAACTTAAAGAGAAGCGACAGAGACCGGGAGCGTTTCTGACGGGACGTGACACGTGCAGCTGAGCCCAGCTCTAGTTACAGGGATCTCGGCGAGACTCAAATTGTAGGAGACTACTTGATCTGGCTTGGCTTTATTTTAGACCTTAAACCAGATTTTTTTTTTTTTTCTGGTTCTCTTTTCATATATTTTTCTTTCTAATTTTGTACAGTTTTTTTTTTTTCTTCATTAGAAATCTTTAGAGTGAGCCAGGTTTTGCAGTCAACGAATGCAGCCTGCACAGGCCTTCTCTTCAGAAAGTCATACCTTGTCCTGAAGCACCCTTTCAAGGCAATGTATAAAATAGCTGTATTTTATGAGTTTATTAAATTTATGACTCCCATTTACTTTAATAAACTTTGAATTAAGCTGAGACTGGTGACAGAAACAAATAGCAATAAAGCACTCTGCTGTCATCTTTTTACTGAAAAATATTCTACATGAAGGATCCAATAGCCGTGGCAATAGGTTTGGTTTTTTTTTTTTTTTGTTTTTCCTGTCCCTCTGTGTGTTAATAAGCTTGCTAAACATTTCTGCAGAATTATCTGCTACAGCTAATTCAGCCTAGGCGAGGCATTTGGGCCTGTGGAGAAGCTCTTAGAGATGTCAAGCATTTTATAAATCAGATAATTTTCCTTGGTCAGTAAAAGCCGTGGAGATCCAGTCTCTGGGCAGATTGCACTCTTCAATTGAGATGTTAAACTTTGTTTCTTTTCAGAAGCAGCGTGAGTCAGCTCCAGGCAAATCTAAGCATTACAGCGGAACTAAAACAAACATAAAGTGGAACCAATCCTAAACATATTTGCATCTAGATTTTGGCAGACATTGTTATGGTTTTCTGTATTTTATGTGCTTTTTTCATTTTGCTGTGAAATATTTTTTGGTAAACTTCTAAGGTTTTTAAACCACTAAGTTGTTGACTCTTCCACTTATGCTAATGATGCCTCTTGCTTCACTACTTTAATTTTAAAGAGAGAATGACTTAAAGCTTTGCTTCTGCCTAGATGTCTGCTAGCCAGAATTTTTGCTCTTGAAAATACAAAACAATAAGGAATGAAAGAAAGAAAGAAAGAAAAAAAAAAAAATAGTAGTAGTTTATTTTTCTTAGTGTGTGAGGATGTATAACTACAGCGTGAGGTTTTTGAGTGACCCAACACTCTGTGATTGAAGTCTTCCTTTTAGCTTCACTATAAGTGGGACAGGAACCCAAATGAAAATAGAAACCTATCCTGGTCTTGTACACCTTCTCACTATTTAAAAAAAAAAAGGAAATTAAAAAGGAATTGATACAGTTTGTATGTATAAGAACATAGTAATTCATTCAAAAGTGAGTTAAGAGAGCTGAAGTACTGCTCTGATCTTATCTTTCTCCTTGTTTAACTACCCCAGCAGCAAGGACAGCAAACTCAATTCATGGATGGGATTTTAAATGAGTTTGAACTGACACTAAATTGAGCCTAACCTTTGAATAGGCCCGGAGCTGGTAGGTAGAGCTCTGCTCTGTCCTTACTGATGAGTCTAAATGTTTCAGACTTTTATTAGAATGGCTTCGGTGACAGTGCAGCTAAATAATGTACTTTTATTGTTAGCATACCTTTTCAGGTCACGCTCTTTTCTTTTAAATTGTGATATCTACAAAATGGCATTTAGCTAATACAAAGAAAATGTCTAAAACACCCTCCCCCCCTCCCCAACCTTAAAATAAAGAGGTACCAGGCTCTTTGGCTTATGTAGGCTCTTGATAGCTATAGGAATAGTTTGCAATTACTGTGAAGAGTGTGTAAAGAACACTGATCTGTCCATATAAAATACCAAATCTACTTCTCTTGTGATGATGAAGTGGTTTTTCGGCAGTGTATTTTTCTTACAGCTTTCAAGGTCAAGTTTAATTAAGAGTTTCAGGTGCTCTCAGTGAGGATTTTTTTGTTTCTGCACTTTTTGGAATTATGTTGCTAGCCATAATTTTCATACAATTATAGAAATGTTAATAATGGATATACCATTATAATCTGATTTTTGTTTTTGAAAAGCCATATATAAAATAGCTGAATGATTTGTCATCAATTATTTATTTGTTTTATTATATTTCAAAACAGAAGAAATTAGTGCTATTTTCAGTCAATATTTTAGATCAGTTTTTCAGTCCTGCAACCATATAATATATATATTTGGTGAATAGCTTTTTTTGACTTTTGGCAATAATTGCATGAGTAAAGTTACTTGTGCTTGTGTACTTTCAGTGTAAGAGGAACATAGGATAGAAATGTTGTGTATTTATAACAAGTCCATTGTAGAGATACCTGATTAGCATGCAAAGAAAATATTTCTCTAATAAATCAGTAAGAAGGAAGGATACTTTCCAGTTATATATGGTCAATGACAAGAATATTTAAGCAAATATTTTAATAAGGTCCTGTTATTAGAAATAGCCATGCTGATAACTGGTGATTTTCTAAAATGAAAGCAAAATATTCGGGCTCTAATCCATATTTTTAGATATAGCAAGTCTTTGCAAAAAGGACTTTAAATAAAAATGCAGTTACCAAAGTACCTTAGAGTTTTCTGCTGGAGAGGCTCAGGAAAGCAGAGCTTTTACTCCACTGGTATGAAGATTTCTGTTTTTATGGTTAGAGCTGGGAATGCAGATCTCATACTGTTCATTGCTGAATACCTCCTAGGATGTAGCAGTTGACATATATATCATGATAAAAACTCAGAGATGGTTGATCTATGTGCCTACAAAGGCATATTTAAACATCTTTCTGTGTCTTGCTCTCATTATAAAACATATTATACAGTTTCATGCCATTAATGAAGTGCATCCCTGGATAAAACTATTGTGAACATACCAGGTATGATCCTTACCACAATACCTCTTTTTACTACTACTGCAATATCAACAGATAAGGCTAAATGTAGGTTACTTGTACCTGGTATAGATTCCTTTATGCTGCTAGAAAAGTGCAAAAATAATTCAAGTATAAAGTATTTGTTCTTTTGTATTAGAGAAACTTTTTGTGCAATAGAAAAAGTTCTTTATGGACAGGAAAGCTTTAATAATAACGATTGCTCTATTCTGGTGCTAATTTATTATTCTTTGACATTTTAATTATATTCTGCCCCATAAAGTAGTGATTGGTAGTGTCAAGATTCCTAATCTGTGTCCATAAAATACATTTGCCTGTTTTTTTTTTTTTTTTTTCCTCAGTTTGATTTTTGTGTAAAACTCACTTCTGCAGTGAGACAAAATTGCAGAGAGGAGGGTCCCGTCCACCCTTTCCTCTGCCAGGAGGTGCAGAGCCAAGGAATTCAGTGGAAACATTAAAAAATGACTCAGCCTCCAAAAGAGGGAGAACAAACTGAAACAGTGCCCTGCTGTCTTTTCAGTGATGTAGGGAAGAAATGACAGTGTATAAAGTGATAAGAAATTCTGTACAAGAGTTAGTGTTATTAGATGTTAGCTCAACCATGTCTGGAGTTCTGCTTTATGCCCCAGTGAAAAGTCCTTTACATCCATGAGAATGTTTTTCAGAATAAGGCAAAAACAATAAAAACCAGCTTATTAGTTTCTAAAAGGCTCTATCCCGAAGCAAAGATTTTTAAAGAATTTGGCTTGTTCCTATGAAAAACTGTTCTACTGAAGTTTTGCAGATCAAATGTACCGGTCTACAGCTGTACAAATTCTCTTTCACAGAGTATGAATGCTGCAATTTGCTAATGTACATTTTGCTTTTCATAATATTCACAAAACCAGTTTATGGTTCAGAACATTCACAAAGCTGCCATTTTTAAACTTTGCTTCTGAACACATGGCACGCTTTTCCACTTTTAAAAGCAGGGTGGGTTTTTTTTTTTTTTGGCAGGTGTCTTTTAGATAAACAGAGCACTCTCCAGTCTCAAATGAAGCAAAAGTATGAAGAGATGATCCAAATGTCTGAATTCTCTGGTCAGAATGCCAGTGTGTAGTGGTTTTTTTTTTCTCCAGTATTTCTGGATGCTCCTGAGGCTGTATTTACTGTATCTTTATACCCTCTAGGTCAGTGCATGTTCTAATGTGGGTTAACAGAGTGAATGAAGGATGTCACAGTTAATATCCTAACACTGAGCAAGCATTTCTAGTGTTTTCCTGAGGTTATGTTGGTGACAAGGATGATGGTCTCTGTGCAGACCGAGAGTTAAGTTCTGGTTTGCATTCTTTTAGTTATAATTTATGAGCATAGGTTCCAAGTCTAGATAACCCTGCATCATGCTGTGAAAATAGCTGCAATGGAGAGAAACTTCTCTTGTGAAAACATAAATGAATATTCTCCCTAAACCGGTTCTTGTCATCAGGAAAGATGAACAGCACCTCTCTAATAATGCCTAGCAAAAGATGGAGGTTTTGGAGCATTTTGCCCTTATTGCTGCTAACAGCAATAAACAGTCATTGCACCTTTTCACAGTTCATCCCTGCAAGTGCTTGGAGGCAGATGACTGAGAGGAACCTGATTGAGGCAGAGGAAATAGTTCCAAAGAGAGGTACTGCACTACCAGCTGCATGGATACCCCATTGCAGGGATTAGTGTATTGTTTTAATGATTTCAGGGTTTGGATGCATTTCTTTGAAACACACGCTTGAACTGTTGTTTACTAAACTGTTGCCAAGGCGTTACACGTTGGGGATATTGTGATGGAGGGGAAAAAACACATTGCCACAGATGCAGTGTAGTTTTTTTTATTTTATTTTATTTTGTCTGTCTGTATTGACTCAGCACCACAGCAGCTGTTCTCTTTTCAAATAGCTTTGTTTTCCTGAGGCATAGTCTATACTTATTTCAGGAAGTTGTAGAGGAAGGAGAGCAAGTAAAGGACTCCAGATGAATTTCTGAGCACAACTATTCTCACACTATTTAGGAGTACATTTTATATCCATGCATACTTTTGCAGATGGCCTGAAAAGAACTGGAAACTTGAAAGTCTTAAGACAGAACAGTATCCTGAAGGGGTGGGGTGCTAGTATTTTTAACAGTGTGTGTGAATGTGTGAATTGAGCCTTGAAGCCCAAGGGCAATGGCAACTGTGCCCATTTTACAGGTGAGAAATAAAGGTGTATCCTTCAGGTCATTTGCCCAGTATTTCAGGAAGTCTGACAAAGCTAAAACCAGGATAAACTCAGTTTAGCCACGAGCAGGGAATGTCCAGGGGGTGCTTTAGGGGTGAGATCTCCATTATTCCATTTCTAGTCCTGAAGCCACCTGAGAAAGGTTTGTTAGGTCTGGTGCAGGGATTTATAGTCTCACCTGGCTGTTTGCTCATGTCTTCCAAGAATGTCGTACTTCCTCACTGAGGCAAAAGAATAGTTTCCAACCTTCTTGAAAACTAAGAGAGGAGGCCCTTAATACTGAAAAGATATCTCCTTGACTGTGTACTACATGCTCCATAAAAAGAACTGATACTATCTGATTAAAGATTACTTTCTTATAGCAGATTTTCTTTCTTTTTGACATATATTTTGCTGTTCAGTGTCTTTCCTCATTTTTTTGTTTTCCACATGAATTCCCAAGAACTTGCCATTCATCCTGCTCTGAGAATATGCAGCCTCTTGGGGCAGGTAGTGAATGTCTACTTGGCACTAAATTAACTTGCCTCCTCTAGAGATGTCACCAACAGACACCTAGTTTGTTAAATACCTGTAGAAGTTGAACATCTGAGTGAATCAGGGAAGTGTCAGGCAAATTTCAAAACAGTAGTGCCGAGCTATTTGTTTGAAAGTGGGGAGAAATGCTATGTAGCCTCTCTTAGGTAATTTGTATTCAGTGGATTCTTCCTCAGTGTCCTGTTATTCATCCTGAGACACTTGTCACTAGTCAGCCAAAAGATTAAGAGAGAAAACTTTGAGTTGCTCAGAATTTCTTAGCCATATGCTTGGCCTTAAAGGATGTGTTAAGTATCAGGTGATTCAAATTGAAAAGCTCAGCAGCTTTATAGTCTCCTGGTCTCTAAAGTCACTCCAACTATGGATGCCAGAAGCAGAAGCTCCAAGTCTTGCTCACTGCTGTGCGTGTTTGGTACATCTAACCACTGCTGCTTTAGGAGCAGAGATCCAAAACGGAAAGCTCTCAGCCATTTCTTTCCTGTCACAGAGTAAGTACCTGAAAATAATTATGCCCCTTTACTGGAAATATTTGGCATCAATGCTGTGGCTCCACCATTAACATTTTCTACAGTTTCTTTCCAGACTGCCAGTTCTTTTTTATTACTGCCTTGTTAGCGTGATGAAATGATGACAATCTTCTATCCTTGCTGTGGATGCAGCCAAATGGCATAAGAACATTTTTCTACAAAAGTAACTGAATAAAAGACTGAAATGATCAATTAATAGCAGCACTTGCCTTACATTATCTGTAGAGCCTGGCCATGTACACACCACAGTCTCTTAAGGATTTATGCATTGAATCTAAGGAGATATAATTCTGTTTTAACTAAATCCAAGTACAGTTCTCCAAAACATTATTTTTTCTTTAAACCCTCCTACTTCATTCCTTTCCAAAATTTCTAACAGTTTTGCTGTTTAGAATCAAGTTTTTGGCAAAAGTGTCTGTGCTTAGTGGGCCTCTGAATAGAGGACAATCTATCTAATTGAGGGCTGATCTTAAGCCATATTCTCTTATCGCCATCACAGAAACCTACAGCAAATACCCTGGAATTTTGAATGGGCTTGAATCAAAATCTTGGACAATGCAAGTCTGGATCTTACTTTTTACAGCTGGTCTTTTATCTGTATATTGGTTTTAGTCATAAATTCTAGGCTGTTCTTGACTTTGGAAGAATTTGTCTACTTATTTTTCTACTTTTTTGTTCTAGTCAAACCAGGCACAAATGACTGAACATCTCATTTAGTTTGGCTGTATGTCTCTGCATTAGCTGAATCCATGGGTAAACAAACATGATGCTGTTGAGCTACTGTCAGGAAATAAAACATCACTTTACCATCTAAAATGACTACTCCCATACCTTTCCCACTTCTGTGTCTACCTCACTTTTCTTATCAAAAGCCGCTTGAGCTGTAATGTGAAGTCAAGCATCTCAGGTGCCTCTTCTTACTTCTATTAGTTCCATGTTGTCTAGCTCTTTATTCTTGCTCTGCCACAGATAACAATATTAAAAAACAGTCCCACAAAAGGTGTATGACTTGCTTAGTTTATACCACTCAACTTCTGTCTGTCCTCTGTTTTTCTTTATCTGCTCTCATATTCTAGATTTGTCCAATTTAAACTGCATTTCCTTAGGGCAGGGCACATCTCAGTGTGCATTAGTTAGTGTTTGAACCTTTCTGTTCACTGCAGCATGTCAAGTACATCCTTTACTGGCTGGCTGAGACCTGATGAGCAGTAGGAAGGTTGTAAAGCACTATTTGAAATGGGTCTCTCTGTTGTCCCTTAAGTGCATTCATTGTCTGCCTATCTCTTCTCTTATTGTTTTTTTCCTTCAGTCCTCCTTGACCCAAAATTACATTCTCATTTTCCATCAATTTTCAGTCCCCTTTATCTGTCAGCTTCCCAATTCAATTCTGCAACAAAATATTCAGAGATGCTTTCACACTCCCTACTTGAATAGAACCCAGTTCTCTAGAAGGCTAATGCTCAGACTACCATGTCTGCATCTTTATCTGCTTCTGGATGCAAGGAAAAAGGGTGGATTCTTGTGCTAGCTTATCTTACCTGTAGTAACTTTCTATAGTGACTACTTCCATCTTACAGATACTCTCTTGGAGGATTTCTTCTGAAAAAGTGAGTTGAGACTGCTAGTCACACCCTTTTACATTCCTGCTGTTGGTAAAGGCTCTGTGGAACTGACTTGGGAAGAACTATCCTGTACTTCTGTGAGCTGTGATCAGCATCTGGTCTGACAAAGCTTGGTTACTCCTCTTTGGCATTTATTTTTTGCATCTTTCTCTGTGTGGGGTTTTGGCTGTTCTCTTTTCCAGCCATCCCAAACCCTGATGCGTTCCTACTCTTGTCAGATGCTTTCATGTTTTCCTATATTAATATACTATCACAAGAGCTTGTTCAAAGTGTTGAAAACTACAGCATGAAAATTATTTTTCTGTGTTTTGAATACACTTTTGAAAGACTATTCAGAATAAGGATCTTGTAACTCTGACACAATAATGCAGAGTAGATGTATGTTTTGATTTGTGAAGAGGAAAAAGAACCACGGAAAGAGAAGTCCAGTTTAGCTGCCCAATGCTTCTTGTTTGCCTAGTCTGCTGCACTATTTTGATGTAGCCTAAATGTTATCCCTGAAGCCTGTGTGCTTTCAATAATGTTTCTTGGAATAGAGTGATACTTTAATTGCCCTCCTGCTTGTCGGATACTTTAGCCAGGTATTGGCAATGAGAGTGAAAGCTACTGATTTGCCAGTAGTGATGCAGCTGACAACAGTACAATTCTGTATGTCTGGAGAAGAAGTAAAAATTGGGTTTACTGCCCTTAGGAGTATGGGAAGAGAGGGCTTGTTTTAAGATAAAACCTTAGGATTTTGAGTAGGAAGTTGTCTCGTATCTAGTTTTACTGCATGATAAATAGACTGCTCTTGACCTGTGCCTCCAAATAGCCTCATGTACCTGTCTGCCTCTCTAATTGCCAGATTCTTCCATTTAAGAATCATTTTCAAAGTACTCAGAGTTACTTCCTTGCCTTATAGGTGCCTATATGGCACCTTACCTTGGGTGCTTATAGTTTCCTGGGCTGGCATCTGCAGAGCTGCTTGTGTAGTAATGCCATCCAGCTACTGCTGTTGCTGCTCAGGCTGAAGCCCCACAGCTTCTAAACTAGGTCTCTGGAAAGCAAAGTGGCAATGCCTCAGTGCCTCTTGTAAAGGTGTGCACCTCCATAAGCATGGTCAGAACATACCTGCTGTTCCCTGCGCTGGAAAGAGTAAGGGTAGAGTGCTAAGTGAAAGGACAGGAACGAGGAAGCAGGTGTAAATACAGAGTGGAGCCAAGAGGAATATTGTGTGTGCTAAGACATGGGCACCTGAAACAGCTGGCCTAGCTTGAGCATTGGAGTGTGAAAGAATGGATGCTTGATGAATGATCTCAATCAAGGGGCAGGGGGACCGGGTCTGTTTATAGCTCCTCGGTCTGAAATATCTCAGCACCTACTGACGCGTTTCAGCCCCGCTCCTCCACACCTGAGTCCTTGGCATCACATGGAGAGCCTGTGTGCCCACCTTAGCGCTGAAGCTTCTGAGTAGCAGCCTCAAGGTTCAGAAATGCAG
The DNA here is from genome assembly GCA_004320125.1 of Scolopax mira. NCBI lineage: Eukaryota > Metazoa > Chordata > Aves > Charadriiformes > Scolopacidae > Scolopax > Scolopax mira. The sequence goes on from BJBW01001871.1 coordinate 48,360, forward strand.
TGCTGAGTGGGAGCTGGGTCCCTTCTGAGAAGGGGGAGGATGAGGATGTTAATCTTGTGCTGCATCAGATTTGCTAAACTGTTTGAGAATCTCCAGCACGAAATATGTGGGTTTTGTGCTGTACTGGGTGGAGCAGCGTCACGTGAAATCTAAATGCTCCCTGTGTTTTTCATGTTAAAAAAATTGTTGTTGCCTAGCAGATATAATTCTAGACTGCAGGAAAGTATAGAGAGGAGATAAACTGCTAAATGGGAAAGAATGGGTTTATTTCTGCTAATTTCAACAGAATTGCCTGTTCTGCCATCATCTGAGAAAGGAAATCAGGGCCATTAGATTTTATCTGAGAAGCAAAACTGTAAATTGAGTATTTTATAACTTGGACCAGTAGATGTCAGCAGTTCCTTTTGAAATGGCTCTGGAAATGCAGCAGTAAATGAACCGACTTGTTCATACACAAACTTCTCTGTGATATAAAAGGATTTTCCCCAAAAATCAGGAACTGTATAAAACGTAGGCATCAAATGAGGATGGACCTCCTAGTTATTGGTGAGAGTGGCATGAAGAAATGTGGAAAAAAATTTTGTGTTGATAGCAATAAAATATTAAATAAGGTCTATTTTAAAGGTATAATATTAGATTACTAGTCCAGTGCATGACATAGCTTTCATGCTCATATAAGTCTGGTATAGCCTTTAAAACAAGGGGGTTGTGATTCTTTTTTATTTTTTTATTTTTCCTTTCTAACTTGTGTGTTAGAGTGATTCAGATGTATGTTACAGCTGATGAAAGAGGTTGTAGGCATCTGCCTGTAGTTGGGTATATATTGTTTCATGTCTTTGTGTCTAAGTAAAAGACAGCATCTTTTAATGATCCAATTTTTAATCTCTTATTTGGTATATATTTTTTAGAAGCATGAAGATTGTATGAAATAGTTTTATTCTATTAGTCTGTAAACCAGGAGTAGTATCACTGAAATCTGGATTGTTAGCTACTATGAAAGTACCCCAGTGAGATGAAAATAAAACATATAATGTCCTTATTGCTAGTTTTTGGTCTGTGCTTCTCACGATGCTTAAATTAACACCCTTACACTGGTCCACTCCTTTGACCTTGAGCCAATATCAAAAGTGTTTGCAAAGCATGTGAAGACGATTCATTTATTTTAGCTTGAGAGTCAGCAGGGGGAGCTCACACCCATTTGGTGGAACTTGCCAAATACTGGTTATTAAAGACATTTTAAACTAGGCCATTTTATTTACACACACACGCACACACCCACTCACCCTCTTAGAGATGGATACAGGTTCCTAAACTTTATAATCTATACCTTAAAAAACTGTTTAAAAAGTCTCAGTCTCATATCCTCATGCTGCACATTTCATAGAAAGAAATGTCAAATGAACGAATGTTTAAAAACAGACCTAAAGATTGATTCTTTAATTACTGTCACAAGGGGAGGGAAACTATCCTGTTGATAGTTGCAGAAATTGCCGTGAGCTGTGTGTTAGCCTGGACCTCTAAGGAAGCTGGATGCTTTGGGAGTATAGTCATTAAGAAAGAAGTTAAAACCAGGCCATTGTCAATATTTAAGCATGAGATCAGTAAAACCAAATTTATTTTTTTTCTTAAATTGATTGGGAAAAAGTAGATTCTGATTGATCTGATTGCATTATTACTAAGCTGCTGCTTTTTTGTTTGTGGTGAATAAGAACTAGATTTTTACCATATGTCCACAATATTTTCTGGAGTATCATTTGGATGAGTTAGAGAAAGTCAGAATCTGTGGAATACCTCCTTTTCTGCTAAAGCCCTGTGCTAAATGGTGCTGTTTTATTATATTGTGTGTATACATCTCATGTTTAGAGCGTTCTTAACTAGATGATAATTACTGTTTGTAGGAGTACTACAAATTCTGCATACTGATCTTGAGCCACTTTAGCTAGGGAAGCATTTTTAATTCATTCTGGCAGGGGACAGTTAAGTGACTTGCTCAAGGTCACAGAGCAGATAGCTGGCATTGCTGGGGACAGATGACAATGACACTCTATCTCCTCAAGCTTCTGTGTGGTGCTTGTCTATCGTGCCATATCATTGCCTTGGGCAAACGAAGAGATTTTCTGTTTTCTGATGGACTTTAAGTTTTCAGACATTTGTTAATGTATCGTGTATTATTTCCCCAGAGACTTTTTCATTGTAACTGAGAATGTTTTAACCTGTTGATTGTATTGATTTTTGATGTGGAAATAGCAGGCTGCTCCATTTCAAACTAATTTCAAGGGCATGAAGACTGTTAGAATGGAAAAGCCACTTACCTCAACACAGTTATTCCTTTTATTTTTATCTCAGTCAGGCATAGAAAGAGCCTGAGAGGTCCTAGCCCTATTTTCTCTATCCTGGATGGAATCCTGATTACTTTAGATGCTGGGAGAATTGGGAGGAAAAAGCAGAGCTCATCTGCTGTATAAGTAGACATGTAGCTGGCTGTGCTTGTGCTAGTGATATTTGAGAACATGGCATGTACTTTCAGCCTCCCTACCTTTGCATTGTCCTGGCTGGGTGCTGCTGTACCATTTCTAGGGCAATTACTGTGACATGTTCTTCTCTGAACCAGTCACAAATGATGACTGTTCTACTGAGGGTCCTTGCAGTACCTTGTAAAGCAAAAACATCCTTACATGATTTTTATTCTTACAACCTCTGAATGCATTTCTGAGTCCTGTCTCCCACCACTCTTATTTTTGTGGGGTTTTATTTATTTATTTATTTATTTAATTGCAGCTCTAAACTAGGATTATGACTTTTAGGAATTGTCCTTAAGTCCTTTGCTCTGGCTGTATGCTGCATGCTGCATAATTTTTCCATTTAATATAGATTTCTCGTTTTGGTCAATTGCTCCTAGTCCTATTACTTCATAGTAATCTACATTTGATGCACATTTTCCTTTACAGGCCCAGCCATCTCCCTCACAAAGTCATTCCTTGTGAACGACGGGCCTGAGCCAACATCCTCTGAACTCTGTGGCAATATTCCTGTTGCTCTCAATGAATTTGAAACCTGAAGTTAAGGATGAAAAGCCCTGTCACCGGTACAGGTTAGTGAATTGGATTCATGCAGACATTGGGTATATGGGTGGAGAAGGAAAAGAGCACTTTTTCCAGGGCATTTGTGTATCATAACTTGTACTTTATTTAAGCTCGTAATTTCCTGAAGGAGCTGCAACTCTTCCCCCCTCCTTCCTCCCCCTTTCTTTTCCCCTGCTTCACCCTTTCTCCAGTGGCTTTTGCAGTTGCCTTTCTATATATACCTGTTTCCTTGAATCCATAGAAAGAACCACTGATGCAGAGCTCTCTTCTGTATGTTCTCTGGTTATTGTGTGTAGTAGAACTACTGCATTTTGCTGTGCCTCAAGAGCTCTCCACCTGTGGAGGGCAGGGTTTTTCTCCATGTGGCAGTTGGTCTACATGAAATGTAGAGGGAGAGGGTTCAGGTGGGTAACTGGCTGCAGTTCCTGCCGATCTCCAACTGTTTCCAGTGAACTTTGCTCTGCCTGTGTGAGGAAGGCAAAGCCTTATTTCATCATCTTAGGTCAGAGAGAAAAGGAGTGTGATGGGGAGAAGTAGCAACTGTAGCTAGTCTAGGCATACCATCTTTTTTTTTTTTATAAATGTATTTATTTCTGTAAATGTATTCTCTGTAGTATTTTAAAATACAGATTAAAAAAAAAAAAGGGTGTATGTGTGTAATAGTATTCCTCCCCTGCCCACCATCAGCAAGTTTTTAAACCACTGAGTTGCTGGCAGCTGCAGGATGACAAAGTGATGCTGTTTAGGGTAGCTCCCTCTTTGGCACAGGCTGGAATGAAATTGGGGAAGACATGAAATTAAAGAGAGCTCGTTTAAAATCGAGTGCTGATTACTCACTTCCATAAATACATTGGAGCACAAGAAATTTATTGAGCTTGGACATATTTGCAAGCTGCTTTTTGGAAACGGATACAAATACACTCTGAATAATATACTTTTGACTGGCAGACACTCTCTCTATGGTTCTACTGAAAAGCAACTTAGGCTAGATTTTTCATTAGGGTGGATGTCAGAGCTTAGTTTTCTTTCCGTGATGCTTCAGAAAATTCAGAAAGCACAAGAAAGCTTGAGAGACTGAGTGATTCTATGATAAAATGTAAAATCATACTTTTCAACAAATAAGGAGTATAAAAGGTGTCGGTTCAGGTGCTAAATCACAGAGCAGACTAAATTTTCATAAAAAGTATAATGAGTCAAAAAATTATAGCAATAGAGACTAAAATATTCTACATTAAAATTTCTTCTTGACTGTAGTACTATGAAATCAAAGGAGAGGATATCTATAAACCAAAGATTTAACATTACAAATCTGGTTGTAGGAAACTGTTTCTAGTTTTAGGACTGATGACATGGGGTCAGTTCAGAGTCCTAAGCAAAGATACTAAAATACTAAGATCTTAGCAAAACAAAACCACAGGGTAATAAGTCCTGTGGGTTTAGTGTGTGGGTGTTTTTTTTTCTTTTCCCCCAAAATAATACTGCTTTTTATGAATGTACCAAACAGGATTTGACAACAAGCAGGAAATTAAACAAGTTATCTCTGAACAGTGTGTATAAAATATTCCAAAAGAAAAGAAGAAAACAGAAACCAAATTACAGTGTGACATTGAGCCTTCTGATATCACACAGATGATGTTTAAAAAAACCCGAACAAACTAAACGTATATCTGAGAGACCACATAGTAGTCTGAAAATTATTCTTTCATTTAATTGCCACTAAAGCATGACCAAAAGGCCTAAATTTGTGCTTTCCCATACCATATTTTTATCTGCTCCACCATTGGAAAGAACACTAAAATCTGTTTTCTGTTTTTAAATAACACACTGAATTTCTTTTGTATTTACATAAAATTGTATAAAAAATATCAAGGCATGGATAATAATTCAGATTTGGACTGGAAATCAGGTGTAATCTAGATAGGCTTGCTGTACATTGCTAATATGGATCTGTAAATGGGGGTAAAGAGGACTGAATATTAAGGACAAAGTCACATAACTCATACAGGCAGTGACAGAACTGGGAACAGAACACCTGGAACTGTGTGCTTAGTCCTTTCACACTTGGAACAAACTGTTCCACTTAAGTGGCATATTCCTCCCCTGCCTTTAAGTGGCCTACTAGATGTACTATAGGTTCTTGGTGCAGGTCTGGTAACAGCAGAAAAATTTTACACTTTATCTGTTTACTGTGTGAAGAGGTTTTATCTGGGTAGCATTCTCTCTGATTTAATGTGTTTCAGTGCTAATTTACTGTTTCATTTACTTCATGGGAAGTAAAGGTGGGAACAATATAATATGTCTGATAGCTGCCACGACAAAATTCATTTATTCAGAGGAGCAGGTACCCTTTGAAAGTTCTGTTAAAGTTCTACCAGATTTCGTGGATGTCAGCTGATATTTATTAATGACTAAAAACTTCTCCCTCTGTGTGATTTCAAACATTTACACAATTGAAGTTTCAAAATTTGTTTTAAATCTTTTGCAAATTATGGCTCCATCAGCAAATTTGTTTTCAATTTGACCTGTAATGTCAGGTATCATTGCACTGAGTCATGTACTGCATCCAAGAAGGAAGACAAACTCTGTCTCCTTACTTTTCATTGACATTGTTTAAACGTAATAATTTTCAGCAGTCTGGTGCTGCTGTTTGTAAAACTGAATGATATTTGAAAGATAATTCAGCTCAGTATCTCACATCCTGTTGTATCCTGTGTGAATTAAACAGTTTCTCATTGTGGTCAAAAGAAATGTAAGACTAACATGACGAACTATACAAAAATCCAAGAGAAAACACTAGTTTTGGACCTGTGTGAAAATGTGAGTGCATAGGAGTGAACGTAGATACATACATTATACAGGCTGAGAAACCAAGGCCTACAGCTGTTATTTGTTGAAGATTGTCAGAAGTTAGCCCTGAAGGCTAGAGAAGAACCCACATCTCCTGATTCTTCCTTCAGCAAATTGATACATGTAGCTTTTTGTAATCGTTTGGATAGGCAAATGACCACTTACAATCTCACCATGGGTTGAATATTGATCTTGGAGATTGGAATTCAGTGGTTTATTTGCTGTGTGGCACGTGAAAATGCTTCAGTTGTGTGGTTTTTTTTTTTCCCTATCTGCTATAACTGGTATTGGTTACCCAGCGTCCTGACATGTTTGAATTACATGGAAAAAAATCTGAAACAAATGCCAGGTGGCTTTACTAATTTTAGCCTTCTATTTTAATTATTCCTTGGATATTGGTAGAAGATACTTCAAGCTAGGGGAAAAAAACCCCTTCTGTTAACAGAATGAAGCAAATGTAAAATTTGACAGATTAAAAGATGTGGTAACCTACTTGAAGGTAGCATACTAGTGCTGTTTAGAAAGGATGCTAATGTATGTACATATGAGACAACATTACAGAAACTTTTGATTTCATATGATCTACATATGGTCTTCCATTCAAATGATGATGAGACTAAAGGATGAAAAAATTACAGATTTCATGTATTTCATTATACCTACAAGAAAAGTGAGACAACGGTAAGAGCTACAAAAACTGTTGCATAGTATCAGTTATATCTCATAATGTTGAAGAGATTAGAGAACAGAGATAAATGATTCCTTGCTGAAGGGTAAATAAACTTCTGATCTGCCAAGGGAGTACCTGAGCAGCTTTCCAACCTTAGAAAATGACCCCGATAGGTGAAATAGGTGAAATATTTTTTTTTTTTTAAACCCATTCCCATAAGATGGACTGTGGCCCAAGTATGATCTATTGTATTATTGATTAAACTGATTAGCATACTGACACTTCTGGAAGAAACAAGAGAATAGGACCTGGGAATGGGACTGGAAAATCTGGATCACTTCAGTACCATGCTAGGATCTACACAATGAAGGTGCTATTTGAGTACCTAACTATTCTGGGACAGGTAATAATCTCATTGCATGAGAGAAAAAGCATGTGCACAAATTAGTTAATTTAGGGAAATTTGCATGCCAAATCTTCTTTGATTTTAATGTAGATCATTGGTGCATAGGTCTAATCTTGGCCTTTTAAAGGTATTGCACAAATCAAGTAAGTGACACATTCTTTCTATAGTATTTTGAAAAGCTGAAAATTATACTCACTCATACGCAGGACACAATTTGTTGCAATGAAGAGGTAAATCATAGTGATCCTCTGCCTCAAATAGTTTCTGGGTGGGGAAAAAACCCCTTTCTAGAGAAATCTGCCTTTTTCCTTATTGCTTGATTGTGCTGCTTGTTCCAAAAAAGAGAATATTGAGGCCTTTGGTGGAAGTTTTGCTAGAACAAGTTGTTCAGAATCAAAGGGCAGAGTGCCAGTGGGCTGACTTGCTTTCTGCAGTGAGCATAAACAGAACTGAACCCTTGACAGTAATTTGAGAGCAATGGTTAATATCTCTGATGATGGAATGATGCTGGGCTTACCAATGCTGTAACTGTGTGACTCTGATTTGTTTCTGGATTATTTTCTAAATGTTGTTAAAAGATAACTAGGGTGTTTTGCCATGTACGTGTTCTGCTGAAAGCTTCTGTGAGATATGTTCTTGGTGAAAGTTTGAAGTTCCTTATCTATTTTACTGTTGTCTAGAGTGCTGGTTGTCTATATCTGGGACACTGCACAGATATAAAAGGTAAACCTCAGAAAAGAGAAGACTCAGTGCTTCAATGAGAGCAGCCTTTCCTAGAAAGGAGAATGAAGGGAAAAGTAACCAAAAAGAGAAGTAAAACAGAGAGGGTAGACAAAATAGTCAAATATGAAACCTTTCAAGAGAGAGGTCTCAGTTTGAGCTTTGAAGACAAAGAAGGGGGTCTGCAGAACACATGGAATTTCATAGACAGGGACCTCAAATGATCAGTCCCTGCTCTCAGCTTTAATTTAGCCAATCTTAATTTCCTTTGAGACAGCTAACAAGATAGAAACATATCTGAAGAGATGACAGCAATGACCTATGTCTGGTATTTGGTACCAAAGTCCCAGCGCTATCAAGGTCAATGTCTGCATGAGTTATCACTCCCATAATTTCAGACTTCCTGGAAGCAGCTTCACCTTGCCTATTTGTCTTTTATCTATATGTATACAGGTATGCACACATATCCATTCACCAAAATATGCATACACATATAAATAGATAAGTATATTCATTCTTAACATTTCTACTCCTTGTGCTTTCCTTTTTAACCCTCTACCTCTTTGCACCATCTCATGCAGCAAGCTCCTTGCACAGTGAAAGAAAGGCTTCTCATTGTTCCTTTGCTTGGAGAAGAGTTCACTGGACAAGTTTACTTGACCTAGAGACGGCTTCCCAAGACACCTAGTCTATGCTATGAACGACATATTGTCACTTCAGTTTAGGAAAATTTGTGGTAAAACATAGCAGTGGGGGAAAAATGGGGAACATGGTCCAAGTGTAGTTCATTCTGAAATTAACTTCCCCCCCTCCACCCCATTTGAAATTACTTTTGATGTGTTGATGGTACTGCTTCAAAGACAGTAGTTGGTAGCAAATGGGAAAAAAAGCAACAGTGAATTAAAGATTTGAAGAGATAAAAATGGTAATTTATAGGTGAGAAAGACTGATTAGAGATGTTGTTACTTTTTAGTTAATGAAATGACCTATCTAGTCAAATTGGATAATTCCCCTGGTGAGATATTTTTTCTTTATTGTCAGTTTAGCAGAATCTCTCTCTTTTCTTAGTGAAAATGAAATGGCAATTTTAGCATTCTTAATTGGTTTGGTCCTTTTCCATGGTAGCAAGTGAACTGAAAAAATACTGCTTATGAACAGGTTATGAACTTAAGTCTAAAACCCATGCTCTGTCGGCATCAAATAAAAAAATGGCTAATGAAACAGTCTTCAGTTTCTAATTTCACAGAGAAGTGATGCTGCTTTAAGGTGTAGTTCCTGCATGGAATGCATGCACTGAATGAATATTAGTAATGAGAAGCAGAGATAATTTGTGGTTGAATGGTGTGTCTGTACTTAGAGTGACAGAATGCACAGCCAAAACCATACATTATACCAAATTCAATTGAAAGCAATAGTAGAAGTGTTGGAAAATGTTAAAATTACTTCTTTTAAACAATCCTTTTGTTCCCAGATAAATCTGCAGGTGAATTAGAGGTAATGTATAGCACACTTAAAGTGATTCATAAGAAAGTTATACAATCTAGAAGAACAGAAAGTATTAACAGTAAATTTTTAATACAGTGACTTAACTGATGGTGGGAGAGGTGAATTAAGTAAATTAAGCTATAGATGTCCAAATGGATATTATTGACAAACAGCAAAGTTTTGTCTAAAATAAAAACTAAGATTTTTGCAGCCCAGCTGTTCCTCTTGGTGACCTGTACTGGTGTCTTTGGCTAGACTGCAGTGAGTTTTTCTTTCTGACTGTTTTGGCACATAGTTCATTTCTCTCTGATGTAATGAAAAATTCATAGCAGAAATTATATCCTCCATCATCTGGAATACTTTACTTCTGATGGGATTTTCCTCTATGCACCTGATATTAAGGTTTAAACCTCTTACTTCTGTCACCCCTACTAGCTCTGCATCTGTCCATTATACCATTTTTAAAATTCATATAATAGTATCGAAGCTTTTGTGTTCCAATTTCCTCATTTTTTTACGTCCCCACACTTCCTTTATTACATTCCTTTCAGTCAATTTCTTATTTTATCCAAAAAGATGACATTTCTAGCAATCAGGTTCTTCTTATAGTTCTGTTTCTTGGAGTCTTACAAATGTAAGCAAGTTATTAAAAAAATTACACTCAAATACAGAAACTAACTCCAGCAATTCAGGAAAGCAACATATTTTTTAGTGTCCATATTTCAGACGATGATCTCTGGGTCAAGACTTTTTATTTATTTATTTATTTTCTTTCTGTTAAAAAAAATATAAATGTTTGAATTTGTCACATAAAGTCTCCTTCCAATGGCTTGTTCTCAAAACTGCTCAATTCTCTGTAGTTTGACAGTTCTCCACTAGCTCAGCTTGTAGGGAGCTATATTGTGGATTCTGAAAACAATGAATTCAGTTTCTGTCAACAGAAGGAATAAATGTGCATCTATGCAGGTAGTCACGGATTACTGCATTGTCATAAGCCATTATGGCAACGTGGATATGGGAAACTTGAGAGAAAGAGCTGTCATCATGAACTGAAGAAGATGAGATAAAGAGTAAGTAGTCACACGGCCATCTATTGTCTGCAATGCTATGACAGGCAGGCACATTTTGTTTGTGGAAGGAAACTACACTTTTCTAACCTTCACTGCACTTATCTAACCTCAAAATGCTGCTAGGCCAGCTAAGAAGGTAAATTGTTTCTTCTGTAGTGGTAGTGTCAGCTGAATATTCCTGATTCCTCCAGTCTCTGACAAGAGTCAGCTTTGATGTTTTTTTTTAATTCTTTTTGTTTTGATATGAGAGGAATAGATGGATAATAATACTTATTCTGAAATGCACTCTTTGTAGTATTAAAGGATATTAATTCCACCTTCTTGTTGTCTAAAATGTCCATATAGCCACAGGAACTGAAAGAAAATACCATTTGTATAAATCTGTTTTTTCTTGCTATGATTTGGCAAAGAGGTGTTGTCAAGATATCTGGTTTATGGATTTTAGTAACGTAGGGAAGACTCATTGCTTTCCTAATTTAAGCAGCTGAGAAAATGACCTGCCTGCTAAAGAGTGGTGGTTGGGTTTGGGGTTTTTTTGGTTTGCTTTTGTTTTTGTTTTTTTCTGGCATGAATTCCTGAAAGCACTGCAGGTTTTCTAGGGACTGGGTGATAAACTGTTCTGCACAGTGTAGTATTAACAGAGGAGAAAAGAAATGCACACACCCTTTAAAATACAATTGCTCATTGGTTTCATTCTGAGTCTCTTTTGGCCATACTTAAGAGTAAGACCAGCCCAGGGCCTTTCCATAAAGGTGGTTTATCTGAGGGGTACTAAAAATAATCTTTTTGTAGATACTGGTGCAGTAATTCCTACAGATAATTTTTTCTTTTTTTTTTTTTTCCTTTAACATGAATAGGAAGATTAACATAAATTAAAATGGGGTCTTTTTTGTGTTGTCTGATGTTACATCAACCCCCAGCTCAGATACGGAATCAAGAGTTGTACTGGAGCTGCTGCAAATCATACAAGCCAAAATAGACTTGGAGCACAAAATGTTTTCTGGTTTTTGTCTGTTCAGTGTAACTCCTGACTTCAGTTATTACTGTGGATCCTAGTAAATAATTCTGATATTTTTTTCATTTCTTAACTTTAGAGAAATGTAAAAGTATTTGAAAAGAAATATTTGAAAAGATATCTGTGTGTTTTGTCGTATCTGAGAGCCGCAGTTTTTACAAGCCTTAAGGAAATCATGCAAATCTGCGTAGTATGTGGTGGAAAAAAACCACCCCTGTATCTCAGGGCCAAACTGAGACACACAGAATAAATGACTTTCAGAGTCCTGCTGTGACTGGCACATAAGGTGTTCGGAAAGCCTTGAGTACTACTTGGTTGTTTTTTGTGAAAAAGGTCTTGTAAATGGAGTTAAACATCCTAAGAAGAACTGAGAACTTTGGGTAGTTCTGATTAAAAATATTTACCCTGTCACTCTAGTGTACAAGACTCTGGCATTTCTCTTTCTCCCTACTTTTTCCTGTGTTTTTTAGATTACCTGTTCTTTTGGGAAATGCTGTTTCTACCTGTGTTTGAACAGCAGCTAGCAAAATGGAGCCAGCGTCCTGAATGTGGTGTCTGTAGATTAGTCAGCACAAAATCTGACAAAGATGATAACAGAGGTTGAGGGATTTGCCCTACGATAGCTGGTCTGTGTTCTTGCAGACTTCCCTCTAATTCTGATTTACTGGGCTGGACTCCTGCCTCATGCCTACAGTTTGGGCAGGCTTGGGGATAGAGCGATAAGAGAAGATGGGCAGTAATTGTTCTGGTCTCCTGGTGCAGTACGTGTTATGAGCAGAGGACATCAGTGCTGTCAGTGGGCACCACTTGCCTGTGCTAAATCTGCTGCTGAAAGAATGAACCCGCTATTGATCCGTATAGATCTGTGCTGCAACTGGAGAGCTATACATTCAACATATGAACTTTCCTCACAGTTTCCTCACTTCGGTAATGATTAGTGATGAGGGGCAAAAAAAGAACAGTGTGAAGGATGCCTGTGTCTCAGAAGAACCTAACTGAATCAACATTAGTTTTCCTCCTGTTGTCTCGCCTGACCTGCAGGCCTATTATTGGAGTGACTGATGCCCGTGAACTTGGATTTTTAGCTAAGTCATGGTGTCTGTTAAGTGTGAAGGATTAAATCATGGCCTTAACAGGCAGAATGGCCTCTAGTTTCAGGGCTTTTCTAGCCCGGGATGTGTGATGCAGTAGTGTGTGGTGTTAGGCATCTCCATCAAGCAGGTCCCACTTCAAAACACACCAAACCAACTTTAAGATAGTTGTTGTGAATAATAATAATAAAAACATGGTTTGTTTTTTATGATACTTTTTGAAAAAAAACCCAACCCAACAACCCAAGACCTTAGCAACTCGCAACAATTGGTCAAGAAAAGTAATGACTAAAACCTCATGGGGAGAAAGCAGTCAAGATGTCACCTTGTTGCCTTTGACGTTCCTGTTGAAAACAGAGGGAATCTGTGAGCACTGAGCAAACTATACAAAGAGATGACAATTATCCTGACTTAAATAAGCATGGACAGTACTGTGAGGAGATTTGATCAGTCATGTTCCAGACTTCTGAAGGGATTTTTTCTATTTGCAGCTAATACTTTTTTTTTTGGCTTGGGTGAGAAGAGGATTGCTATGAATATTTATAACAAATCACTCCTACCAGAGGACACATTAAGTCTTGCAGCATAACAAAACTGAATTACCATGAAATAAACTTTCTTAATTAAACCAATTAAATTTCTTCCCAGTATGTAATTTAGAAACTCTGATAAACCCTGGTTGAAAAGGTTTGTTCTAGCCTTAAGCTGGCCTAAGAAAGAGTGAACATCTGGCCTGTATATGAAAGGCCTATTTAGGCCTTAGGCAGTGTGCAAAACATTCGCTGCTGTCCGTGGCATTGAATACTTTGTGTGGCCCCAGGGCTCTGCTAAAGGACAGTGGTATCATTAGGGCATAATCATGTTTATGGAATATGCTGTAACTAAGATAAGTGAGTCCTCAGACTTCTGCCACAGCGCTTACAACTCAGGGAGAAGTATTTCTGCATCTTCACGTTTTTGTTATAATTCTATCAAAATATGTGTGCTTTTTAAAATGAAATTACACTTTTTAGATGTTGGTATTGGCAAGCAGCATGAGGTCTTCTGAAAATAGTATTTCATATTTCTTCCTCATATCACATTTCAATCTTTTTTGCAGGTACCAGTATCCATAAGGTGTGTTCTTAGCACTCTTACAAGATAAATTTTAATTTATTATACAGAAAAAAATTGTACAGAATAAATTTATTATACAGAAATGGTGCCTAGCCATCATTGTATGACTTCTGTTACAGGAAATATTGACAATGGTAATGTTAACTAATAGGAAAGGGGTACTTCAATTGGTTAATGTGGCTGGAGGCAAAATAACAAAAACATAATGTAGCGAAGCTATGAAAAGTACTTTCTAAAATACTTTGGTTGGCCAAGCTTAAGGCCCTAATTCTAGAGTTTCCAGGCTTACCCAAGTTTGAAGACAAGAGCAACTGTGGGCCCTGAGGGTGTCATCTCTAGCTGTGTTTCTCATGAGTCTATTTCCCAAATGGGAAAGTTTGGGAAATGATGTTGAGGAGGTCTTTCCATTTTTTTGGTATTTCAGTAGCTGCACGTTGATGTTTGCAACAAAGTTACTATACTTCATATTTATTATTACATCAGCATTTCAGAAACATAGTCCTTGGGTAAGGTAACAGATCTGATGGCTCAGAAAAAAACCAACAGTGGCAGTGGAATTAAAAGTAAATAGCTGAGCTATAAGGAGAGAGACCTTAAAGTGAGCTTCTGCTTGAGCTGTAAGTGTGTAACCTGTGTGGCGGCTGAATCATAAGAGGTGTTTTGTTTTAGAAACACATACTGTGCTGTGTAGTAACTTCAGGTTTACATCTGGACACAGCTGTAATTATCACTCAGGCCTGTGTCTAAAGATCTTGTTGTCTTTCCTCTTCTTCCTGCTGTAATAGTAAAGATCTACCAGTCTGTCGGTGAGGTGAAGCCACCACATACTGAATAGGATTTTGTTATTTGAGTGTTTCTGCTTTGAAGTAATGTTCTTGATCTCTTTGCTAGAGCCCTAAATCCATCTTGTTTAAGGGCATAATGAGATGTCCCTTCTATTCAGTTTGTCCACTATCCCTTTTCTTTTGAGTTTTCTATGTTTAAATATAAATAAGGTTTGTAGGGTTAGGGCACTGTTTCTTTATTTAATAAGCATAGAAGCATGAAGAAAAGCAAGCAGGGAGAAGGAGCCTACTCAATCAAGATGCGAAGAAGAATACATATCAGGGGTTAGTGGGGCCAGCTTAACACCTCACCCACCCTTCACTGCAAAAGAAGAAAAAGGAAAAAAGAACAGAGGGAGCAAAGACCTGGTAAGGGCTTTTGAAAGAAGGTATCATCCCTTAGCTGATGTTTTCATGCTTGTTTAGGAGCAACTTTGTCAAGAGAGAGGAAACTTTAAGGTAAATGTAGGGACACTTGAAAAATATGCTGTCATCTAAGATTGAAACATAATGTGACAACCAGTAGCCTGCTGCCTTAGGAAGAAGCTGAATGTCTCCACTGAGGAGATGTAGTGCCTTAAAAATGAAGTACTTGTACATGGAAAACACAGCGTTCACAACTTATTCTCCGAAGAGTCACATACATGTGCATGAACCCTTGCCTGGTAAGTGAGAGAAACAGCTCCTGCAGCAGGCTCGAGTCTTGCTCATTAGGATGCAATAGCAATGAAAAAAAAATATCTGTCAGCATGCCAGAAACATTTCAGAGAACTGCTACAGGGGTTGGTTCTTTGCTAATCGAGAGATGGAAGGGATAAATATCCTTTTCTCGGTAAATTTGTGATACATTTGATGAGGAAATAGTCTGGTTTCTATAAACTTACCTTATGCTGTTCTTATAACTATGGAGGTATTGAAATGCAAAATGCCTGGCACTGCCAAGTCTGATGAATGATTTACAAGTATCTTTCATTAATTTCCATCTCCTAGCTTGCACTGAAAAATACTGTCTTTTTCACTGTTTCTCAGGGTGGGAAAATCATCCCCTTGCTCACAAAAAAACCCCAGACATGTATTTTGAGGAAAATAATAAATAAATCTTAACACCTCTACTGTTTTCTATTTCAGCCTGTTAAGCTTAGCAAATGCCTGAGACAAAATACAGTTGTATAGTCCAAAACTATGCCTGATATAACTTGACATGTCTTAATATAAAAAGAATTTGTATTTCACCAGTCTATCTTTTCTCCACAAAACCTTGTCAATGATTTCCCTTAGCAAAACCAAGGTCAGTTATTTTTTGTTGTGATTTATTTTTAAGCTTTTTTTAAAGAAAGGCTAGTCCTGCTTTGAGGCAAGCTGCAGCAAATACATCCACCATTCTGTGGTTTACATTTTGGGTTCCTGAGTGGTTGTATTTGAAAGTCTTGTATTCCTTTATTACTGCTGTGCCACGTTTAAAGATTACGCAAGAATTGCTGTCTCATGGAAAGAAGTAATCTAACATGCACTTTGTTTCACTGACCAAATTATTACAGGCAACCACATGGATCATAAAATAATTGGATACTGTCTAATTAAGTAAGCTTTATTGGTTACAGTGGCTTTTGATTCCCACTTCTGGTACCTCTCTTTTGCCTCAAGACTCTGCTGTGAAAGCACCTTTGATAGAGTTTATGAAGATGGAAGAAATAAGGGCAGATGCATAGCGATTTTGATGGAAGATATATTAAAAAGCACAGGAAACACATAAAATGGGGCTACATAGATAATCTTAACAGATGCATAGTTAACATGGCTTGCTTAAACCAACAATGCTCCTTGTCTGTGCTAGATGCTCTGGACAATTCTCTCTGGCCCTTCTGCCTTGAGCCTGTCTTTCTCCCTCCTCCTGATCTCTGGCTACTGATGATTTCTGTGATCATCATCAAGAAATATACCCTTGGCCATTCTCTCATCTTCAAATGTTTTCACAGATATATCTTTATGTGGCTCTGTTACTGACTGCTCCCCCTCCTAATTTGTACAGAACATCATGCAGGAAAAAAAATAATTATTTCAGTTGTGTAATTGGGGAGCTCAGACAGAGAGAACAGATGAATCCTCAGATATACCTGGCAAACTAACTCCCACCCAGCTATCTTTTGAGAATGCTGTGGCAGAGCCAGGAACTCTTGTTCTTAATTTCTCTTCCACAATTCACCTGGCTCAGAGTTGAGTTCTGGTGACTTTTTACTGAAGTCTCAAGCAGCCATTTTTGGCCAGACTTCCAAATACAGCCTTCCTGGTCTTTCTGCTTAGTTCTTAAGTTTTGTCAATATTGCAGCTTCCCTTGACACTTAATGTTTGTTTCCCTGTCCCTACTTAGCAACTATTTCCTTCTTTAGTTCCTTCTTCCTGTTTTTCTTTTTGAATTATTTTACTACTTTTTTATTTTGTTTGCTTTCTCTCTGGATGATCTTGTCCAGTTGTATAATTCCATCTGCTATCTTTACACAACTGAGATGGAGCTCTATTTCTCTGTTTCTGACTGGTCTGCATCCAATTCCATCTTCTTGTTTCTCTCTCTGACAATTGCTTCTGGGTATCATGCCATCAGCTTAAACTTAATTGTATGTCTTTCTTTCTCCATCTTCTCCTTGCGTGTCATTGTCGACAATGACAATATTGACACTATCATGGTGACTTGCAACCTGAGGCAGGTTGGTTTTTTTGGATCCTGCTTTCTTCTGTGCTGCAATAGAAAAGTCCTATATAGAAACAATTACAGTTAACAAACAAATACATAAAACTGTTTGAAAAGAGGAGCAGGCTGATGTGATGTAGCAGAGAACAGTGCTGTTGTACCACTTAAATTTCAGGACGTTATGCCTGTGACAACTGTGGTCAAAGAGAGAATTGAAAATGTGTTAAGTACGAGGACTTCAGACACTTTATTTAATTCAAGACTTTGGGAAAGCAAAGTCAAGTGTTTTGATGTTGCTTACAGTGTTGTTCTAAATTAAGCAACATGTAATAATGGAAGAACAGGTACAAATTTGATTCCAGTAGTTCTTGTCCTTACTAATTAATTCTGAGCATTACATTAGAAGGGTTAGGGGGTTGTTTCGATTTGTTTATTTTGGGCTGTGTCTTTATTTTATTAAACACAAACTATTTTCAGATTGCTTGCTTTCTAAACTGTATTTCTGAATACACTACTTCAGCCTCCATGAACTGGGTGTATGCTGATAGCAAGAACTGAATTTGTCTTGACATCTTGTTTGGAATATTTCTAATCAAATATTAACATTAGCACTGCCACATGTCTCTGTTATTTCCTTTATCTTTTCACTTAGTCCCAGAAGCCTTCTCTAGATAAGTAATGCATTAGTGTTATTCTTAAGAGTTCTTTTTATTTTTTTTTTACTGGGAAGCCTAAATAATATAGAGCCCAGTCTGAGTAGCAGCTACAGATTCCCGAAAGAGACAGACCCCGTGGAGACTGTCTTCACTGGCTTGCGTATTTCTGTGTCAGTAGTGATACAGGAAGGACTCAGCAGTGACAAATAACTTTAATGGATACGGCTAAATCACTGTTTTATTGGAATTATGTGACAAAATTAAAGTAAAACAGAATGTTTGATGTTGCTATAAATCTTTAATGAATGTTCCATGTTTTTGTGATGTGTCAAAGACAGTCAAATGGAGACCTTCTTTCCTTACACTAACAGGGAAGCAGAGATGAATCTTGCATTTTAACTGTGGACAAAAAGGGGGAGGGGGGGGAAAGGGTTAAATTTGCCTTTCATGCATAGAGACAGGGCTTGACACATGGCTAAAGTATAGATGGAGGGAGGTGAGGGTAGGAAGGCTGTACAGGTAACTGGGAGCCTGTGCCCAAGGTATGTGTGCTGTGCAACACCGAGCTGTCTGGAACCTTGCGTGCCTTTACGCTTCCCCTTGCCTCCGCTGGGAAGTTTGTGTGCGAGATATGCGAGCTAACCATTGCTTGTGTCCTTAGATTCTCCCTTCTTCCTTATTTGAATCAATGTTGTATTTAATTATTTACTGTTTGAATGCCTGCATTTGAAGTGCTCAGCCCTGAGTCTGCTTTTTGTAAGATACTGCGCTGAAACCGCACCGGATCCCATTTTCTCTCTTCCGCAGTGGCAGTGGTCAGATGGTCTGTCGCATCTTGTAGGCTTAAGAGTTTTGCTGATAAATCTAACTTGATGCTAATGGATGTGCTGTAAGACAATATGGAACAGAAGCTAGGACCCTGTGGCCTGTCATGGACCATGTAATTTATGACTGAAATGTCTCAGATAGTTATGCTGACAAGAGAAATTCTTGACGTTTCCTGCTAATGTGCCGGCCCACTCCTCTGATCTACTAATTCTAGATGCATTTTTGGCCTATTTTCTTCCATCTCTCTCCTTTTCCATTTCTGCCATCTACTCTGTCACTCACAGCTGCCAGGGCACTTCTTTTGCCTCCACGGCTCCTTTTATTTTAACAGTGAGAGTAATCAGATGATTGCAAGAGTTTGCCTGGAAATAAAATAGGTTCTCTAGTCAGCTAAAGCTAACATTGGTATCATTTAAAAAGTGATGATATAGTCTAGTCTCACATGACCAGGCATGATTTAGAATACACTGACTGAAATTATCTGGCCGACATTAACTAGGAAACTGGACTGAGGAATGGATATGGTCCCTGGATCCCCAAAAATCTATGAAAATGTGCCAGTCTTTTCCTCAAATGGGATCATTTTTGTTTTATGTGTCTGGTTTTAGAAGCTCTGTATTTCCCCCTGTCTTGCACTTTTCCAATTTGCATTAATCTTAAACATCCTCTGTAAAAATATTGATTTGAAATTTCTTTCCAACATAGACTGTAAATACTATTTTAAAAAAATTTCTGATAGTACAAAAGATGCCTCCTTGCATTGCTCTAGAAACATATAGATGGAATGGCTTGAATTAATAAGGCAGCAGCTTTCACTAGATTTCTATTTTATTCTTCTAAACAGTGCCTAGTAATATGTCACTTAAAAAACACAAAAAAGTTACATGATTTTAACCTTTCTAACACATTATTGTAAGAATGAAAAAAAACCAGTATGTCACAATATGCACAGAAAAACAGCCAAGCATTATACACATACTTGATAGTCTTTTCTGAGGTAAATTTTGCTTTTCTCTTGAACTAAGGACTACACTGTATAAGTCTTAGTTGTAAGGCACTTTAATTTCTCTTTCTTTTAAGCCACATGTTATTAATAAGTGCCAGATTTTTGCTGGTGTTTTTTTTTTTTGCTTGTATTCGTCAATACTTTAATGGTTTCATAAAGTACAAATCCTCATTGCAGTTTAACCATCAGTCATGTGTACAGAAATCCTTTAATTTTACCCTGCCTAGATGCTAAAATAAAGAGGAAATTACATATTTAAAAATAGGACAACAGGATTCAAAATTGCATCAGCCTCAATTTGTTTATATGAGCATGAAAGAGAAGAGGGGTAGACATATCCTTTGGGACTGTAAATGGCACCTCCTGCTGCGGTATTAAATTTACCATTTGCAACCTCCTGTGCTTCTCTGAGTGTAGAGGGTGGCGCCTGACTTCTTGGCGCCAGAGAGTCAGCAAAGGTGTCTAATAGATGAAGACACAAAGATGAGGGTTGCTTACTTAACCTTGCTCTAGCTCAGCCCCACCGGGGACAGCCAGCTGATCCCCCCTCCCAAACCTGGCCCAGGAGAGTGAGGAGGCTCCAGAAACAAGTTTATGGTTTTAATAATTTACATATCCTCAGTTAATCTCCCTTACTGGCAGCCAATTAGTCGGGGAATAGTCATACTGCCTTGATATATATTTTTTTTATGTACTGATCAATTAGTGGAAAACTAATGAGGTCATAGAATAACAGGTGTGGCTATTAATCTTTGTTCTTGGAAAAAAATTACTTCTGTAAATATTTCTCGGTAAAAAGAAATACAGAGCAGACGGTGTTTTTTGGTGTTTTCTGATACTGTTTTGCATTTCTTTAAAAAGCCTTTTTAGCCAAATACCTGATAGCGAGTTTGATCACCAAGACTCTGACCCTACAAGCATGTGTTTAAGAGGCTTGAAACAGGATTGCTCATGTGAGTAAACTTATTCACATACATAAATCTCCACAGGATTGGGGTCCTTAATGATTTAGGACAAAGCACCAGTGGAAAAAATGTTTATTCTGTTGCACCTGCATGATGCAGCAGATATTGTGAGAGCACCATTAGCTACTTAACGTACCAGCTAATGACTGACAGACTTAAAGGAACGTAGCTGAATAGCGGGCAGACTGGTCCACGAGGGTTAATGATACCAAATGGCTTAGACAGTCTATGGGAATCCTGGGGACAGCTTTGCAGTCGAGCAGAGTTTGAGTAGCACCATATCATAAGACCATAGACACAGGAATGACACGATGAGAATTGTTGACTTACCCTTGAATTGATGTTAATACAAGGGGAGAAAAAAACCTCGTCTAGCATATGAAGGTTTTTTTTTTCTTTCTTCCCCTCTAAGCACATAACCACAGTGAATCTGCATGTGTTCTGGTGGGTTAATAGTGATATATTTCTACTGTCCATCTAACCCTCCTTTGCATAATTATATTCCTTCTCCCAAATGAGGAGAGAAAACCTATGAAATCTATCACCGTGTCACCTAGTAGTATGAAACAGAAATTTAGGTAAGAGTGGCTGGAAGGAACTGCCGTGGCAGATTTTTCTTATGGTTGTAGCCACGCAAAAATATGATGAGAGATGAAAAGCAACAGAAAAGAAAATACAGATGATCCTGGAATGCATCAAAAATACAGCAGAGAATCACAGAATAGGAAAAAATACTTAAAAAAATTAAGATCAAATGCCAAGTCTAGTTTTTACCACAAAGCACCAAGCTGATTTTTCATAAAATAAAAGAAGTCCCTGAATTGAGAAATATGTGTCTCTCTTAGATTGGATTGTGCAGTGAACAGTATCAAGAACTAAGCAATAATAAATCATCAGGCTGTATGTCAGAGTGAGCACTACAAGATAAACCCCTGTTGGAATTGTCATGAAGGTGACCTTATGAGCGACTACAGAAACAGTAAAAAATAAAATAAAGAAAAAAAGAATAAGTGTTCTCTTTAAAACTCTGAAGCAAATCTATTCATGCTTTGTCTTTCACTATATTTGCTATTTTAATTTGCTGTTTATTAAATGAAATATTGCTCTATCTGGGGAACACTGCATGATAAAATTATTGAAGATGCTGCTGGTGCAAAGCTATTTGTAGCAAATGAAATCCTGCTGTGTGCAATTCAGAACATCATATTGAACGGTCCAGATAGCAGCATCTGTGGATAGCTCTTAAGACTTTAGACTTGCCTTAGTTAGCTTGTTTGTTTTTATCCTGTGTTATTGATCTGGACTTCATCATATGTTTGTGTGGGGAATGGCTTTTCAGATGCTAGGAACATATTTAGAGGCAGGTCAGGTGAATTGAATAGAGGCATAAAACCTGCTGATTCCTAGAAGATGTCAGCACATGACAGAAAGAGCCTAGAGAGTGGGAGACCTCTTAAACTGGTATTGACATTGCCCAGAAATTTGCAGCATAAAAGGGGGAAGAGTATTCTGTCTCATGAACAAAGCTTGCACTATCAGCAATGCCTTTGTGAGCTTTGACAAATAACACGCTACCCTTGCATGTGCTCTGAAAGGTGCAGTCAGTGTTAGTTTTTGAACACTGCAGTTAAGGCTAGAGGATAAATAATGCTACAAGTGCAGAATGTTTTGCTCATTGCATATGTCAAAACTGTAAAAAAAAAAAAAAATAAAAAATCCCCCTGCTGCCAGGATAACACATCATTCAGACTGATTCAATACCCTCTGGACTAGGTTGAAAAAGAAATGTTTAAGAAAAAAATAATAGAAAGGTGGACTATTTGGGCTTTTGAGAAGGAATGGGCATTCTGAGCAATACCCTATTCTCTGCTGCAGGTCTCTTGTGTGACCTTGGGCAAATCATTTATCTCCCTGTACCTCAGTCACCCATCTATGATAAAATAGAAGTAGAAGTCACTTCTCCTCTAATAAGGGTGTGGATGCCTGGGATAAATGGACAAACCTGGATAGTATAGTTATCATGGGACACACTAAAGAGGATGTTTCAGATGCTAAAGTGGCTCCCGTCCACTTAAGAGAGCCTGATCTGGCTCTGTGCAGAGTAAATTTGGGTATTTCTGCACTGGTGCCATGCCTTATCTATAAACTGGATAAACTGTGTATGGTTTAATTGATCATTGACTGCAGTATTTTAGCTTCTCCAGGGTTGCTTAGAGGCTCGATTAATATTTAAAAAGCTCTTTGAGATCCTGAGATGGAAAGCTTTTATTGAAATAGAAAGAACTTATTGCTACCAGTGCAGTGAAGGTATTGTTTTCAAGGTTTGTTTTGATATAGTCTGCAACTAGAACGTCTTATCGGGAGTCTTGCATTACTCTAGGACAAACTGCAGCCTAAAATCCTTCTGCCATGAAATTTTTTTTCATCCTTCTATTCAATAATAAATGGTTACATGACAAAAATCTCCTAATCAGGACCAAATAAACTTTGTTATCTTGATACAGAGGCTGTTATGGGTGAACTGCTCTTGCACAGGTATTCGCTGCATATACAGGCAGGATCTGGAGGCAAGTCTATGCTACTGCAGTCTATATAGTGCCACATCTGAGGTAACATCACTGCATTGTCAAGGACTGTTGATTCAACACCTCCCAGGGATTCTTCTGTTCACCTGTCCAAAATATCTTATTAAATGGGTATCACGAAGTAGGTTGCGTGAATCCTGCTGTAGTGTTTTCAGTGGGTCCAAAAGATAAATCAGTTGTTTGACAGGAACTGAGGATTTTTAAGTATTTGTCACATCCTGTGCGTTTCTTGTAACAATGAATTGTTCTCTCAGTGTTTGAATAAATGCCTTAGACAGTGGATTTGTGGGTATAAATCAATGCAAGTGAGACTTTTTCAGGCTTAACAAATATAGTTAATATATTATGAGATTTTTCTGTTTGAATAGTAAATGACTGACAATTTTTTGCAAGTTTAATGCTCTTTTATTCAGTCCAGCTGCACAATAGGCATGACTTCTGCAGGACTTCTCCCTCACTAATGCTACTCATCTCATTAGTAATAAATGCTGGCAGGGTGGGGGTATGTGCTGTCTCCTAGACAACAAAACAGAAGTGAGTATGTTGCAGCTCTGTGAAATAAATTCTTCTCAAGACCAACTCATGTTGTGCTGGACCCACAGAAAATGTCTAGAACAGGGCAGTTGTTGAGTCAGCTGTTATTTCTTCCTTCTTTTCTTCCTTCATTCCTTTTTACTCTTGTAGTGGCAACTGAATGAAATCAAGCTACTAGTTGATTTAGATTTGTTGTAGCTCATCACTGAGACCTTGGGTGTGGAGACCACCGGAGCGATGCATTAAGAAGCTTTCAGTAACAAAATCAGAAAATCGTTAGAAAAACAGTCCCTGAACCTTGTGCAAAAACATGATAGCCTGATCCTGGAGAGTGGTCTGAGTTTAAAAAGTCAGGCATTATTTGTTAAATATTCTCTATCTATATGTTTAGCTTATTGCTAGGATGGGGAACAAGTTTCTCCCTGCCTTGTATTCCTTCCCCATGGAGGCTATGACGCGTATGAGGTGAGGAAATAAGATGTGCCTTCTAGTTTGCATTAAGTTAGGAGGTGAATGAAACATTGAGTTGCATTGAGGAACTGGGAAGGGCTCCCAGTCTGTGTGTAGCTATGTATCTACAAGCAATAATCCCATCCATTTTTGTCATTATTCTGTGGATAGTTGAGCTGGAATTGCTTCCTAGTTCAGAAATTTGAATTAAAAACCATATTTTTCAAATTCAAGAATGTGGAAGTCTGCAAGGATCCATGTAAGGTGGGGAAAGACCATTAATGTATTTTATAAAAATCTGCATAGTCATCTTTCCGTTGCTGGGCACTAATATCTTAAACAAATCTTGTATGAACAATAGGAATCTTATATATGTGTCTATGCCTCTTGACTGCAGAACATCTCTGCATCTAGGAACAGCTGTACTTCCCCAGCAGCACAGCAGGGGAGCCGAGTCGGGCTTCAGCCTGTACTTCCTGGCAGGTTTTTTATCAAGCTTTTTCTTAAAGACCTCTATTGAAGTGAAGCTTACAGACTGCCCTAAGAACTATATTAAAATGCTGCATTGCCCTTTCTGTTGTGCTTTTTGCTAGTGTGTTTTTTCTTGGTATAACTTGACTGTTTTGTGCTGTATTAGCTGAGTATGTCTTATGAATGTTGCATGACTTTTTATTATTATTATTTACACAGGAACGTCTTTTAAGTATTTGTACCCCTTCTCGGGTATCTATTTAGCATTCTTCTTTCTATCTTTTTTAACTGGTCACATTTTTGAGTTTGTTCTTTGACATTGTGAGTCTGTATGTTCTATGACAGATTCCCTTTTGCATCTTTCTGAAGCAGATGGTGACAATATACCAGCTGAGAGAGTGGAATGATTGGGAACTGGTCTTTACAGGCTTGACTTTCTATGTTCCTATACTATGTCTGCCTTTTTTTTGAGCAGTACGATACTGCCAATTCATCTTCAACATTAATAACTTCTAATTATTTTTTGAAATAGGGATTAATTTCTCTTAACTAACCAGTGATTTTATACTTTATACATCTACAACTGGTTATTTCTATGTATAGTATCTCACGTTGTTCACCCCATTTTTCTGAAAATTTCTCCAGTTTGTCACAATCATTTTGAAATTTGTTTCTGTTTTCCAATAAACTGGCAGTCCTTCCAAGTTTCTTGTCATCTGAGGGTGATAGGTACGTGTCCCGTGATTATGCTGTTAGAGAAAGTATTGAGCAGAGCAACGTTCAGGACAAATCCTCAGCAGAAACCATGCAGTGACTTTGCTGAAGTGTGGAGAAACTACACTGGTAATTTCTTTTTGGGTATGATGATTCAAACAGTTGTGTACCTAAGGGGCAACAGTTTCATTCGTGCCATGTTTTCCCAGCCCTTTGTTAGAATATCATGTCATGAACATCACTGTGTTCAGTTCTGGGCCCCTCACTACAGGAAGGACATTGAGCTGTTGAAGCGTGTCCAGAGGAGAGCCACCAAACTGGTGAGGGGTCTAGAGAACAAGGAGAGGATGAGGCAACTGGGCATGTTTAGTTTGGAGAAGAGGAGGCTGAGGGAGGACCTCATTGCCCTCTACAACTACCTGAAAGGAGGTTGTAGAGAGGTGGGGGTTGGCCTCTTCTCCCAAGTGAATAGTGACAGGACCAGAGGAAATGGTCTAAAGTTGCGGCAGGGGAGGTTTAGATTAGATATTAGGAAGAATTACTTTACTGAGAGAGCGGTCAGGCACTGGAACAACCTGCCCAGGGAGGTGGTGGAGTCTCCATCCCTGGAGGCATATAAGAAAGGTGTGGACATGGCACTTCAGGGCAAGCTCTAATGCTCAAGACTGTTGGTTTTTGTCTGTCTGTGGGTGGGTGTGGTGTGTGTGGGTGGTTTTTTTTTTTTTTTTTTTTGTGGTGGGAGTCAGTGATCTCAGAGGTGCTTTCCAACCATGAATATTCTGTGATATGAGATCATATGGCAAACATTATTAGATTGAACGTATGATGTTAACTGTTCTTTCCTTATCCACAAAGCCTATTAATTTATTAGCAAATAAAGGATGTTTTCTTGGCAAGACTACTTCCTGACAAAATCTTTGTTAGGTGTAATGCATTTCCTTATTATCTTGCAGGCACTTATAATATATGTTAGATTATTTAATTCCAGAATTTTTCCAGGAAATGAAGCTAATTAATAATTTTCCAACTCCTTTTCAAAGAATGGAAAATATAATAAAAATCTAGTCTGTCCTTCTACTGCAAGCCTACCATTAATTTCCAAAGCTAACCATTAATGACTCTGAGATCACTTCTAATAAACATTTAAGCAGCCTAGGATATCAGGCCTGAATCTGAAAACTCCTAGTTTACCAAAGTATTCCAAAGCAGAAAGCAAATCACTGCTTGATTTAATTCCTATGTGGCTATCCACTTTTTTTTTGTTGTAGTTTTTTTTTTATTTTTAAATATTCATGAAGTCATGGGTACAACTGGCAGTGAGACCAGCTGGATGAGCTTTGACCAGGCTAGTAAGCCTTTCTAAATCTTTTCGACTCCCTTTTTCAAGGGAGTGCTCAAAGTTATTCCCATGTTTCTTCTAGTAATGCTTCAAAGCTAGTACATACATCAAAAATCTCTTTGCCTTTGCTGGGGAATGAAAGGATTTGACCCAATAGTAGGTTTTTCAGCCTTCCTGTATTAGCCTTTTCCCCACCACAAATATGCAGAAAAGGCACTGTGCTGGACATTGGGGTGTGTGTGTGTTTTTTTTTTTTTTTTTTGAAAATACATCACTATGGCACTGTTGGAGTCAGACTTTGAGCTTTATGAACTGAATATAGCTGGTTTGGTATCCTAACTCATGCCTGACTTTAGTGTTATCAGAAACTTACTTTTCTCTTCTAACTTTTTTCAGTGAATTTTATCTTCAGGAAAACAATGCAGGGATCTGTCCTGAAATTGGAGGCTACTAACAGTACTTTCTTAGTATTTTAATAACTTTCTTCTGCTATCTCCCTGCCAATAACTAAGCATCTCCTGATCTATTTCTATTCACTCGGTATAAACATAGTAATGATACCCATGTATCTTCTTAGTCAAGAGCATTATATACCTTTTACATACATAGAAAACAAATTTTCCAGAAAGGCAGTGATAAGGGTCGTTTTGTGCTGGATGCTATTTAATCTTCCCAGTGTCAGCTCTGACCCTTGTTGAGGAATTGAAAAGATGTAAAACAGCAAAAAGTAATTTACCTTCCATTGTTTAGTCCATTCAGCTTTCGGAATCAGATTTAAATGGTTTGCATTAATTACTGTGAACCCTCATGAGACTTGCAGATCTATCTTTACAGGGTTGGAAAAGATAGAAGCTGTCTCAGCAGAATAAGGGTAGAATTTTTTTATTTGCCTTTTGGTTGCCTTTTCTATTAAAAAACTATAAGTAAAGCTTTTTTTTTTTTCCAATTGGCAAAAATGGTTTTGAGTTGCAATGGAGTAAAAAAAAAAAACCATTGAATTTTTAGCCTAATTCTGGTGAACATGGAGAGGACTAGTAGTTAAAATAAAGAATTTCTTTCTGTGTATCTACAGCGACCAATCTTTACTGCTAGAGCAGAAGTCACAGACTGAACGTTGATTTCTGTTTCTAAGCATTACTCAATGCATTTACACACAGCTCCATATTTTGGGAAAGTTTTCTGAAGACTAATGAAACTGGCAAGCAGTTCAGCATTGGCAAAGTGATTACATTTTAAATGAAATGGACTTTCAGTGACGTACTGCTCAAAGTTAGTGGAGACAACTGGCAAATTGAGGGTGGGAGAAGATCAATACACAGAATCTACAGGACTTTGGATCTGTTATCCGAATTATTGATTGAGTGGAGAATTAAAGCAGAGATGCAGTGAGTTTAATTCTGCTGTGTGACAGGTGGAAAATGGGTACATTAATTAGGGAGCCCCAGCAGGAACGTTCTCTGCAGGACTTGTGGTTGCTCCAGGGAATCCTTTAGTAATTCTGCCTCGTTTTGTGGTGTGTTTGATGATGTCATTCCTAAGTCTAATTTTTTCTGTGCGCTGCACTTTTTAATCTTTAAACATTTTATCTTGCAGAGCCAGACAATAATGGGAATACAGGCAGAACACTTCTGGATGTTTTAGAATGGTTCTGTCAGACTTCATTGTTCAAAAATCATGTATTTTGATAAAAGCAAACTGTTACCATTTGCTGTGCTTAACAAGCAACAGGCAATCTCTTCTCTAAGTCCTTTTTATTCCATTTTGGCGTTGTCTGGCTTTTCCTCTTACGTGGCACTTAAGTGTTCACTTACAAAACCTTTGCCACTCTTGATTTATTGCTTTCTTAATCTGAAATAAATGTAGCAATTTAAAATAGCCTGTTGCTTTTTAGGTAAGGCAAATATAGCAGTTTGCACGATTGACTACAGGACACAGGAAAGGGAAGTGACAGAACAAGTGCAGCACACTCAAATGTACCTCACAGATCCACACACTGTACTGTGATTGCTCTCTTCCCTGGTACAGATTATTTAGAGATTTTGGCATGAAGTGTGCCATCTGGGTCTGTGTCAAGTGCTGTGCTCTAAGTTGTGCCGTTTTAGAAAAGAGGGAAACATCCTGTCCAGTACCAATTGTCGTTGGTTTCCAACAAATCAGAGGTGAGCTGCCAATACGTCTGTGGCTCAGGGAAAATTTGGTCCTAAATGTGACAAGAAATGCAAACAAAAATGAAAATTAATACCTAAAACTGTCATGTAGTACAAAACTGTGAGAACCAATTCTAAAACCATCAGACTGTACATTCATTTGGACTATTTCAAGCACTATGTGGGTAAGTTTCCCTTGAAACTTTCCCCACTACATTCTTGGTTTCAGTCAGTAAGATTGTTGTCCCACTAAGAAGACAGGGAGAGGTAAACATAGAGTCCTTTGAAGTAAATTACTCCCCTGATTTATTTCTGTCTCTCCTCTGCAGGAGGTAACATTGCTGCTATTTTTCATCATTATGTTTGAAACATTAAAGTCTTAAAGTAGGCATTTAGTTCCCTATTTTCAAGATGTTTACTCACAAAGGTCTGGGGATTCACATTGCCACCTCAACAAGCTAGCCTCCTTTCACAAGGTTCCAAAAGTGAGGAGAAAATTCCCCACCATTTTCAGTGCAGCTCTTGTGTGTAGTGTCTCAGCAACCATGCCTAATGAAAGAGCTTTGCATTTGATATAGGAAGAGTGGGTTGACCAAGCAAAGGAAGAGATGGCTCAGGGCTCCCTAGAACCTCAGGCAACCTGTCCCAAAGCAGATGTCTATGAAAGCACCGTGAGCAGACTGACAATGAACAGGATCAAGGAACATTCTTGTTGTCCCTTTCATGTTGTTGGCTCTGAAGATATTTCCCAGCTAATCTAGAAAATATCATGATACAGTCCTTTCAAAATGCTTTTTTTTTTTTTTTTTTTAGAATGTCTCAGATCCTCATCTCAATCGCATTTGGAACAAAACCTTTAAAAACATATTTTTGCTAATTGTACTTTCTTTTCTTTGGTTAGGTCTATTAATTGTAGCAAATGATCCATATCCCTGCAGATATATATCTAAGCAGCTACCATATGCTGTATAAATGGAAACCACCCTGGTGTTTCTCATTTCAAGTTCATAAACACTGTGCTCCTACAGACTTGTAATAGGTGCAGGTGATCTTTAACAAAAGCTTTGTGAAGCGTGGTTATAAATATAAAATGCTGAGTAGAGAGAATAAGGGTTTTCAGAATGGAATGCAACCCTGTGAAAGGCAGGCACAAACAAACTTTGTATAAGCAATGTCTCTAAACAAAAAGATTTAGAGAAGTGGTCATGCAGGTAAGGAGAGGGGAATGATTAGTGCTAAAGCCCATTATTAATATTAGTCCTATTCATTGAGTGTAATATATTCCTAGAAGTGCTGTTGTCTCATACAACACAGGCTGATTTTATTGCATTTAAATGGTGAAGACACTTTAACTGATCACAAATAAGCATAAATGATCATCTGAGTACATGTATGGCAAAGCTGTTTAATTAATCACAAAGTACAGCAACAGTTCTCAACAAACTCAGAGTTACTACAACTTCCAGAGATTTTCTTGTGTGTCTACTGGAGTGGGCCAACTACGTGCTTTCAAAATATCCCAGTACAAGCAATTAACTGTTTTTAAAAAAGGCTTACTGCTGACAGCATTGCCACCAGAGTAGTATGATTTGGTTATGTGTGCTATAATCTAGTGCTACAATCTAGTCCTACAAAATCTCAACATTTTTGTGTCCAATTAGGTAATGTGGCGTTCTCTTGTGAGTAGTGACCTTACTCATTGTGGTTTAAATGTTTTCGTTGAAAAGTTATTGTCCCTTTGGAACAGATTTTTTTCCTCCATGCTTCATATTTTTGTGTAACAGTTTTGAATATGCAGTTTTGTATCTGCATTAAGCAGAGAGTAAAACTGAGTCACGTTATGTGTGACCGAAGTACAAAGATTCAAATCAGATTTTCCTTAAACATTGCATTTGTGATCATGTTCATGATTATATAGTCTTTTAATAAAATGAAATGATTGGGATATGACATATTCAAAGCAGAGGTCAAATAATTAATTCACACATCAGACTGTTTTCTCTTGCAGCTTTCTAAAATTCTTCTGAGTTTGATATATCTCTGTAGTTCAGTATAATCTGTGCATTTGTGAAATGATATTCATTATGTCTGAATTCTTGTATCCTGTCATACAGATTATTTTCCAGACTATATGCATTCTACAGAATGTATGTTAGCCATGGGTGTCTATGGGCTGATTCTTCTTTGTGGTATACATGTTTCAATGGATGATCCTCAGGACATGTGATATCTATTAAAATTTTGCATATAAATTATCCAGAGTCATTATTAAAGTTTGGGTCGTGCAGTCAGTTGAAGAAACCTCTCCAAAGGATCAGGAAAGAACAACTAGAAAATTGACAGGTTTAAATTCAAAAAGTCTGTGTCTGATAAGAGAAGGTGTTAGAGAACAATGGATCCAAGAGCTATCTCTGTGCTACAATATAGAACACCTATTTGAGGCCCCTTATTTAAACAGGAGGGCAATTTAATCTTTAGGTAACCAACAAACTATAGCAATAAATCCAAGTCCAAACAGAAGTCTGCTTGTCACAGTGGATGATTAGGGCCATCATGAACAAACGCCCCAAAGCACTATGGTATTAGACATGATATATAAATAATATGATACATTGTAGCCAGAGTTATTAGACAAGTTTTTATTTGGAAAACAATGACTTCCTTTAAGTGATGTGATTGTAAGAAGTACAGAGATCATGTGGTCTTTGGTGATCTGTTCTGCTCTGAATGTTGCCAATATAAAGAAATAATTTCATAAAAAATTGTGGTTGTGTAATATCAAGGATTATTCTTAAAGGTGGTCTTCTATGTAGTTCAGTGCTCATTACAGTTCAAATAGGAAAAATAAAACATATAAAAATATGAAGAACTAAAGTATGCAAAGAATTTACTGACTTTTGACCTTCTTACTTCTGTAGATGCGTACTCTCGGTTGTCTCTCGAAAAACCACCAGTGTGCCTGCTTTCTGATTAGGAAACTGATTCTGCTGTCAGGGAACCAGTAGCTTTCAGAGTCTAAACAGGAGCTTGTATCAACAGAGTAAATGCACATTCTCATGTTATTTTGATGGTTTTTCTTTTCTTTTGTGGTGGTTATTATATCAGTCTCTTTTCTCCTATTCTTACCAATAGCATCCTGGTAGTGTCTGGACATTTCTGCATTGCCTATCCATGCTTACTGTCTTTATGATGGTTAAAACCTTTGCAGAAGCCTATTCATAATAACCCACTTGAGCTGTTCTTGATAAGTAAATCAAGGTCTTCTGTTCTTCTACTTCATTTTTGCTTTTATATTACCTTGGATGAGATGCATATAAAAATTTCAAAGACATTTCTTTGCCTTGTGTTAAAACTCAATGAAATAATTCCCTTGTGGTCCATTGACCATGTTACTATGAGTGGACACAATGCTACCAATGAAAACTGAAACCTTTATCTCTAACATTTCAGCATTAAACTTTGTCTGAACAGGTGCTATCTTCCTTTCAGCTAACTGCTCTCCAACCATTAGTTTTTCTAATACATTAGGCATACTTTTGGGAAGGGTTGGATTTCCTCCTCCTTTTGTTGCATTGCTACATATTGATTTGGTAATTTCCTCTGCAGAAATCATGACCTAAACGGTCTTCACTTAAAACCTGGTTTACTTGTAACCTCCTGTATATTAATAGAATTGTTTTCCAATACCATGACTGTGTCTTCTCCTTCCTTTTATTCCACCCATTTATTTGTTTAATTTTGGTGTCTTTCAACTATGTGAAATTTTCAGGGGAGAACTTTAAGTGCATAAATTTAACTTGGAAGTGCATAACCAGTATGAGGTGATATGAGGGTGAAAAGAAACTTCCTCATAAGACTTTTTTTTTTAATTGCCTGGCTTGCTCTGAAATTTTACAGCATGAGATGAAGTAAATCTATAAGTGGTAAAACACAGGTGTATGTTGCCAAACTCTGTCTTGCTTCAGTCACTTAAATCCAATGGGAAAGAAGACATTTTAGTTAAGGAGTATTAATTTTAAACTAGCCTATATTTTTAATGTATGGGGTTTTTTTAAGGTACGTGATCAGTGTAATATATTATTATCAAAATAATCCGACAGTTTGGTTTTATGTGAAATGAAATTAATGATCTTAACATCCAAGCAAAGCCAAAGCTAAAGAACCAGTTGTCATCTTAGAGGGCTATAAGACTCCCCTTGGCTCTGAAATAGTAGGTACAACAGACGTGCCACCTCAAGTCTGTCTGTCTTGCGAGTGCACTTGAGTTGCTTTTTGTTGGCATGCAGGTTCTTAGGGGAATGTTTATGCAATTGATACCTAAAATCTTGTGAACATGTTGACAAATGTGAACAAAGTAAGTGGAGGCAAAGCAGAAGCTTCTGTTATTTCAAGCAGACCCTGAAGCAGCAAGTGTGAGATGGAGTTGTGTTTTTTAGCAAAGGAGGCCACAATTAGCAAACTAGTAGGCATCATCTCATCAGAATGTAGCAAGCCTTGTTGATAAACTACACAGGTGTTATCTCACAGTTAAATGATTTCTATGTGCATGGTGACCATATTGTTTACCATTGTATTTATTCATAGCCATGTTTGTTTTAGGTGAGATGGTGCCTATTTAAATGCATTTAAAATTATTTTAGTTTTGATTCCTACAACAGTCTGAAACTGATTCTACCTGCAGATGGTAACATGACTCAGAGGACCTGAGCTGATGGAGTATTCTCTAAGACAATTGACAAACATTATTTTCTGTCTAACAAAGATGTGCTCCCCAACCTGTATTTTGTAAGGTCTAAATTAAAATAAAAAGGTTTGCTTATATAGCTATGGTGCCAAGCCCTCCTGGTGGCCCATAATATAATTAGCAAATTACAAGTGTGCCTGTATAGGCCAAGACTACATTGAATCTTTAACTTACACAATAATGTAGAAAATGAAAAATAAAAAACAATGTGGACTTAACTGACACTACATATGATACACCACAGAAAAAATTTTTGTCCTACTCCTGGCCTGAGGGAAGATGTGGGCTTCATTACCTGCTGTAGGAAAATTACAGAGGAAACAGAAATTCCTCTTTTTATTTATCAGAAAACTGACCCAGGTACTCCCTGTGTCTCCTCCCTGGATCCTGTCCCTATCAGGTCAGCTCTTCCTCAGCTCTTCCCTATCTCTCCTTTTAAAATTTGCTACCTTCATTTTCACTGAAATGTATGGAGAGTGAATTGTCCAGTAGGGGAATAAAGGAAGTTGGTCCTAAAATTTCCCAAAGACTTGCCATAGTTCCCCTCCCTTCATTCTGCAGCTGCCAATCAATTTGACCCTACTTTTTAATACTTACCTTTTCAACATTTTCATCCTTTTTGGCTATGTAGAGAAGTCAGCTAGAAATCTCTGCATCACTGAGGCTTTCTTAAATTTGTAGTGATATCACTTAGTTTCTTCACTTTCTTGTCATGTACATCCTGTCAAAGCTGGAATAAGAATTTGAAATATCTTTCTCAGCCTCCTTTCTCAGCTCTAGAAAGCCAACAGCAGTTAGGTTTCCAGGGGTTAAGAAAGTGACTTAGACCTGTCCTCATTCAGTTCTGTTCTGCTGCAAGGTCCATGATCATGGGCAAATAAATTGGACACTTAGTGACATTTCTCATCTCCAAGGGGTACAGATCCCTTAAAGATGCTCTGAGACTGCAGGATGGCAAAAGTATAAGGTGCAGTGAAGATAGGAGGATCAAGGGGTATTAAAAAAAAATAATATCAGAGCTTTGCAATGCATCAGCAAGAAACAGTTAATTCATTTCCTGAATCATGACATGATGAACTTTAAACTTTTATCTTTGGACAATGACATATCCAGTGGTTTTTTTTTCCCCCTATTGCTTTAGCTTTATGATACAGCCTGGGTGAAAATCAAGAAACTGTAGAATTTATGAGGAAAAGTAAACAATGCTTGGTAATGACTTGGATTAATGTTTCTCTTACAGGCATGACTTTTTTTTGTATACAGGATTTTTAAAAAAAAACAGAAGTCACAACATGTACTGATCATCCATGCAATTAAAGAGTATTCTGTGCCATGAGATAGACTTTCCTTTGTGATATTTTTATATAGCTGGAGTTAATGCTGAATATAATCTACATCCAATCAATGGTATTGTGCATCATCAGATGAAAAACATATTCAACATAACTGCTGTTAGTTCCTGTTTAAAGCCCTAATCAGAGTCTATGCCAACATGTAATCATATTGCAGAATAAATTGTTATAATATAAAGTATGTGGAATAGATACTAAGACATGCTAAAAGACTGCTTTCCATCTCCAGAAATAATTGCTGAGAGGTTTCCTTGGAAATGCCACAAACCACATGACCAAGTGACTATAACAGCTATTACAGTGAAGAGTGCAGGGTAAGAGTCTGTCCAGCATAGGAGCCAATAAATATGGGGAGGGAGAAGGTGACCAGGAGGTCGGTATCACATAATTCCCCTCTGTGCCTAGGTCACAATAAGGTTTGAGTACCAATGGTATCACTATAAATTTAAGGAAGACTAAGTGATGCAGAGATTTCCAGCTTTCTCTACAAGTGCATAAATGGCATGAGTATAAAAGCATTTTCAGTGAAGTTAATGATTATTTGTGCCTTTAAGCACCTCCTTAACTGTGAATGGTTTATCCCAGGAAACCTATCTTGTCAGAGATACTCTTTTGATGCACAATCCTCTCCTTGCTCCGCTCTTGCTCTGCACAGATATTTTCTGGTTATGTTGCTGGTTTTGTACCAGGCAGCTACACTTGGCACAGCCTTGTGTTCCAGGTCTTTCTCCTCCCCACCCCCAGTGGGAGCTAAGTAGCAGAGCAGCCTTCATACAGTATTTTGTTCCTTCAGCCCAGCTTCTAGATCACTCATCCAGGTGTACAAGAATCTCACTGCCTTCACATATGCTTTTCTGGTTGAAGATGTGCCAGTCTCAAAAATGTATCTTTACCATACAGCCCAGCTTGACTTATGTGGGGTAAATGATAACATCTTTACTAATCTGGCTGTTTTGGGCTGAAACAGTACTAATGGTAGCCAAGTTGACAAACTGAAGAAGGCAGTAATATCTGGAAGGGGTTGGTGTGGAGGTCCTGTGAGCTAAGCCCAGTGGGAGATGTCTGGAGCCCGGGCAGTGATATGCCTCTTTGTGTGGACCAGGAAACTGAACGTTGTGTAGCTCCCATGGCATTAATGGGAAAGATAGGAGTTTCATTCTGGCGCACAGCTTTGTGAACTGCAGTGACAACTGCAGGACAAGGAGGTAATTTACAGAAGGACTGAGTCAATTTTATGTGTTCCCTTTCTCTTGCGTCTCTTCTAAACACCCATTGCTCCAAAAGCTTGTTCTGGTGAGACCTTTGTAACAACCCAGAAGGCATTAAGCCTTGGAAGGTGCCAAGACAATGAGTGCCACATACTGTTTCTTAAGACCTGGCTGTTCATATCATATATGCAAACGACTGTATCCAGCTTTTGAAGTGTCTGTGAATGATACTGCTAAGTAGAACTATCATGTGGTAATTCTTTGGCAATTTTCTTCTTATGGTTGCTGGTATGTAATTACCAAGGTCTCAGTCTTCAGTAAATAGTGGGGTGGGTTTCTGCTCAGTTGCCTGCCCCAGACCCTTGTCTCTGGAGCCGAGTAGCCATGCAAGGGCAGTGATTCCTCCTCAGTGGCCACTCTGACCAAGGCTGAAGAGTTTTAAGACCAGCACTACTGGTGACCTGGTACGGCGTAATGTGCTTTAGGATTGTTATCATCCACTGCTTAGCCTCTAGATCTTTTACTCACCTGCTTCTAGTTCTTTCCTATCATGTTCTGGTTGGCTCAGCTCTCCAAAATTGGAGATATATGGATCTGTCTTTCTTTTCCCAGAAATTCTCTGCACTGCTTTAGAGAGAGCTATCAAGCATGTCCAGTGACTGTCACTCTCCCTTGTCTGCTGGAGCCTCTGGACCCATCTAATTAAGATGCTGTGCTTTGCTCTTGGCGTGTGTGTGCACACAGAGCACTCAACACACACACACAAAAAAGTATCTGTCTCCCCTTCACTGCTTCTCTCCTGTTTGGACAAAATGAAAATCAAATGCTGCAGTATAAATATGAGGGTTACAAAAGTGTTTCTGGTTTCTTTGAATGTTGTTACTATGCAATATACAGGCTACTAACAGAATTATGATTTAAACATTCTCCTCACTATGAATCTACTATTGCACAGTTTTTAATAAAATAATTTGCAGCCGCTCCCAATCGGTTGTGTCAGCAGATTTAGTTCATCTTTGAGGCCCAGCAGGGATGACAGTCTATTTGTTATTAGAGTAATAAATAAACAAGGAACTTGTCAGAGGCAAAACTGGTATGTGTGCCTTTGTAAGATAAATGCTGCTTTT
Source organism: Scolopax mira (assembly GCA_004320125.1). Taxonomy (NCBI): domain Eukaryota; kingdom Metazoa; phylum Chordata; class Aves; order Charadriiformes; family Scolopacidae; genus Scolopax; species Scolopax mira. The sequence continues at coordinate 85,499 of BJBW01001871.1, forward strand.
GAATAGACAAATATTTACGGTTTTACAGACCAAAACTGTCATCCTAGCTAAAGGCCTTGTATTGTGAAATTAAAGAAATTTTTTTTCTGATTTCTGGATCTTTCCAGTGAAGGCAAAGATAGCTCTACCTAATGTAAATGTACCGATAGATTTCAGCTGTAGGGAGCAGCCCCTTTTTGTAAAGCTATAGCCCTGTAATCCTGTATCTTTCTACAGAAAAATTTATGATGGGTATTTATGGCAGCATGCTGTTGGTATAGCAAATATTAAAAATGTTTCACATCGCCTCCAATTTCATGTCCCTAAGACTGCACTACATATGTTCTCTGAGGTTTGTGGCAGGAGATTTTCTGAAATGCTTTAGAAGAATTAGGAGAAAGGATTTACTGAAAATCAATGTGATTCCTGATTTGAGTCCTTTGAAAATCTTCAAGGGAGAATGCAGGAGGCTGGTTTGTTTATTCCAGCATAGCCAATATCTAGTGTATGTTTGGAGAATAACTATATTCTATACAGAACTGGAATGAAATGTTAAGTTCTAAAGTTTATTAAATGGCAAGCGATCTCCTATATGACTATTTTTCTGTGGTGGTAAGGCAGTCAACAGACAGAAGGAAGAATAGAGTTGAAGGGTCAAAACAAGATTGACAAGGCTCTTAAGAATGAAAAGATGCGAAGCATGAAAGCAGAAAGATGCCAGCTGTTGTCAACTTTTAGAAGTTAAAGTTCCTGCATTTCATTAAAAATTGGGGAGAAAATAAAAGATTCATCAAAATAAAGTGAAAATTCTCCTGCTCATGAAATAATTCCCAAGAGTTCTCAGAAACTCTCGTGTGGAGTTAACACCTCTCAGCCTATGCACTATTGTACACTTAATTTATCTTATCTAGATAAATCGGTTATCTAGAACATGTAACTCACAGAATGGTCCTTGTGGTGTTCAGATCGATCAATGTGCTTATTTGCTTGAGTAAATTGCAACAACCATGAGCAGAAACATAGAAGTTTGGCCATTGTAGTCACAGCTCCCAGTTCCTTGATATAAACACTGGGTTTTGATGGAAGCGGGAGTCTACATGATAAATGGCATCACTAATCGTGACTGGTACTGCTTTTTGCCATGAGGTATAGTAGATCTTGAGGAATGAAGTTATACCAGTATTACCTCTCCTTGTGCTTTGATCTTAGGAATCTGTAACTCTAGCCAGCAAGTTTCTTTAGAAAATTATGATTCTGTTAACTCATGCTACCTCTTATGATCTTCATGCTATAATTATATATTTAAAAAAGCGTTCAGAGGGAAATCACAGCTGGGGGTTGACTTTAAGTTACTTTGCAAGCTGAATCAAATCTCATTTAGAAGCAGATAAGGCTTACTGGAGACTACCTCAGAGTTTTTCTTTGGGCAAAACTTTGATTTGTGTCCTGTGTTGTTATGATGCAATGACAGCCTACATCTAAGTCCAGTTCTGATCTCACTTGACTTAATTTGTCAGTCATCTGTGACTATCGAATTTACTTTGTTTATACCTCTGTAAGTGAAATGAGAATCATTCCTTTCGCATTTCACAGGAACTACAGTGCAGAACTTACTGCTATTACTTTAGTAGTATTTTTATAAGCTGGATCCATCTTTTGGTGCTGTCGTTATAACAGAGTTTATTATGATCTGCAAGCTAAATAGTCTGAGCAGCAATAAGAAGCAAATTAAAAACCCCAGAGCAGTAACATTTCATTCTTCTTCACTGTGATCTAACTGTAATGTAAAGATTGCTTTTTTTTCAAGGGGAAATAAAATTTGCTCTTCCGTCACCTTGTTTCTCTTTTAGAGACTACCTCATTGCCCAATTCACCAAAAATAATTTCCTAAGCCCATTTTTTGTGCTGTATCCTGATGTACACATAATTTGCTGAGATCATTTTTCCTGACTGTCATCCAGCAAGCCACACTATAACTGTGCTTGCGCCCCACATGGGACACAGAGAAGCAAGATTAACCACCATCTAATTTCTACTTTTGTCATAAATGTTGCCTATAACACATGGCAGACAAAGTGTGCTCTCTGAGGAGTTTGACACAGCCACTGTCTGGCAGTCTGGGTGGTAGAGAATATATTATTTATCATACTCAATGGGATGAGGCGGGCACTGAAGCTACTTATTGGAGCAGCTGTGAACCCCCCAATCTCCTTAATTTTCAAAACAGGTAATTAACTGGAAAGTCATTTATAATAACTACCGACATCTCCAGAAATCACAGAATGGGTTGTTAACTTTGCAGCTTTATTGTACTGATATTTTTGTTGACAGTTCGGTACTGAAGTCTGTCAGAAAATGGCATATTCTTTACACTGAAGGAGAAATATATCTTAACATTTCTGACATGTTGATGTTAGCCTTGGACAACAGAAGAAATGGTTAGAAGCTGGGTGATTTGGAGGACAGAGAAGTAGGATGCTCTTGTTTGTGCTTGTTTTTTAACTACTGTGTGAAAAGGAGAGACCAGAATCTGAACAATTACCATTTTATATGTTTTGCCAGTTACTGTGTTTGGATGCTGAATTGAATCCTAAGGTAATAATATACATCTATGTAAAGGCTGATGCTTGGGAAGGGCAGTGGGCATAAGATGGGTGAAAACAAAAATCTGCTCTGCTTCACTCTAGCTGAAGTAAAGGGCCGAGGTCCAGGACACTATGAAGAATGAATTGGTTCTAACAGCGCTGTCATTCCAGATAAGCAATCTTATATTTAAAGTGGTAATGTGGAGCATCATGTTATGAGTCCATGTATCAAAGCTGACTAGTAAATGGAGTCAGTTGTGGCATCTAGGTGCAGTGATAAGGGTATGGCAAATGCATTAGACAGATGAGATTCGTCAGATAGGTGTCCTTACTTTATACTCTGCTTGCCTATGATAAACTCTTCCATCTTCAAATGACTATCAGGGAGTTTTAGGCTGAATCTTCTGCTCCTCTCAAGAAGGCTGTTCAGGGGGAAAGACAACTAATTTAAGCAAATGTTTCTGTTGAATGTTTCTGAGCTGTGAGGTGTCTTTATTATGAAGTTTGATTCTTGTGAACAGGAAGCAGAATTCAGCAGAAACGCGGTCTTTGCTAACTGAATATAATTTGCCAAAATATGCTTGATACTAATAAACTAACCCCAAAATGGTAGCAAGCAGCATTATAGACTATCTATCAGATGTTTTTCTTTAAAACTTGACAATATTGTACTAGAGTTTGGGTTTACCTTAGAAAACTACTGTCTGTGGCTGTTAGACTAGGAGACAAGTTCTTTGTAAACTCACAAGCCATAGATTTATGACCCTTGTAGTAACAGCAGCTTGTTGGTAATAGTGGTTACAGAGAATATGGGGCAGGATTTTGCAGAATCTTCAAAAGCACTCAGCAATGAATAATTCTGTATCTGCTGAAATGTGTACTTTAGTGGGAACAGAGTTAGACAAAGGGGAAATGCCTTGAAAAATTCATGAAAAATGTCCCATTGCATAGGGCATATGTATGAAGCAAGCATGTTGAGATGATGTCTTTTAAGGCCATTATTTTATCTTAAAGACATTCAAGGTTGAGAAAGAGAAACGGAAATAGTGAGACAAGGACAAGGAAATACATACTTTGCAAGAAAAGTCTATCTGAAAACTTGAATCTTTGAAGCAGATTCTCCTGTTGACTGCCCCCATTCTTCACACACACTGAATACTGTTCCTCAGAATCTCTAACTCTTTTCGTGAGGGTTATGAACATGGAATGGACAAAAGAATTCAACTCTGGGATTTTATGTACTAAATCAAATTTTGTTTCTCTGTTTTTACGTTTGCCTAATTTAATTGGATTTTGTCTATTGTAGTGGGAAGCACATCTTCCTTCTTTGCTGAACATAAAATTAGCTTTCATTGGTGATTTGGGTTTGTTTGGATCTATATAAGCTTTCCCTCTAAATGAGTTTGTTCTTTCTAAAGCAAATATCACTCATATTTTGGAGGTGCAGAAAATTTGTAATCTTGTTTCTTCGTTTTCCTTATTATGTTGTGTTAATTTATGTATACATTAACATGTATTTGCATGATTTATTCATTTAAAGCTGTACATGTTTATTTGAAAAGAAGCTCAAAGAGCTTTATCACAAAAATGCTAAATTCAACACCATTGACAGTGTGTGTGTTTTTGGACTTTAGCCACAAGAATAAAAAACGGGTCTATCATTTTGTTTGATTAAAAAAAAACTTTCTGAAGCAAGATTTGCTATTATTTTAGTGACTGAGGATGAAAGCAATATGAAGATTAGGAAGAAAGTGTTTAGTTCAAAGGCCCTGCTCCATAAGACGTTGTCTGGAGTATTTTCTTCTGCTCCTTGTGTAAGTCTGTCAGACTTAGGGGAGGCAACAGTAGATAAGGGTAGATCTCATGATTATGAAGTCAGCACTCACTAACTATAGGAATTTACAAAATCCATCTTCAGCACACTATGAAAACACATTTTTTATAGTAAAAAGTTGATAAAAGAATGAAGATGTCTTCATTTTTATCAGCAAAACTAAACCCTAGTGTTTGCTAATGTTCAAAAACCAAGAACTTCCTTTCCATTAACTGTAACAATGAGATCCATTTTATTGCAAAAAAATAAACATTCAGAAAATTTTCAGATGGTACTGTTCTTTCTTCAACCTTGAGCAAGTTAGACCAGAGCTAAGTCAAAGGAGAGAATTAGCTCTTTCTGGAATCACTCCTTAGATCCAGCCTTCCTGTAGATCAGAGCTCTGACCTTGATCCTGTAATCAAGCAATCTTCAAGGTGTACCACTTACTACCATCAAGACAGAAAGCAGTCCTGGGGCCTCAAATTTGTCACCTTGTCACAGACAGAGTACAATGTAAGGAGCTTGTATCTGTAGCATAAAAAAGTCATGTGTTCATTTCAGTATAATACAGTCCTGTTTTGGATTTTCTATTATGAATATTGACGTTCCCTGAGTTAAAATCAAAATCAGAGGCACAATGGTGCTTCTTTCATATTCTTTTGTTTATGTAGTTCCTGCTGCTCTAATAGCTGGGCCGTTTCAATTATCTTTTGCTAAAAAAAGATGAAATGGCCACTTCAGCCTCTTGTTCCAAATAGTTGAAAATTATGAAGCTAAACTAAAAAATAAAAATTATATAGAGAAGCTGAGTGGAAAATTGAAAAATCTGTAGCAGTCCATAGTGCTGTGTAAAATAATTGGCATTAATTGCTGTTTGGAGCAGGAAATAAATGATTTTCAGTTGATGTTATATAAAAAATAACTTAGTGACAATTGCTATTAAATAGGCACAATTGTAAAAAAAAGTAGTCAATGAAAAATATTGAGCATGGAAAATTTTTCTATTAAGGGAAATTTTTCATTAAATACGTTGGTATTCAGCATATGGACCGTTTATCCACAGTCATCTCACATTTTCTGATAGGTCATCTCAGCCTGATTAAAGACCACTGTTAGAGTACTCCTGCACTTCGATATTGTATTAATGTGTTCTTGTTGAGACAGAGTCCCTCAGGCTCTTAGTTAATTGTAGTTGGTGCCTACTTTCAAGCCTTACCCACTGTCCACACTGTAAATCTTAGCACTTACTCTCCAGCTCCAGGACTTGCTGGAGGAGAGGTGGGCTTCACTCTGGTACCGTGAGACTAAGTTCTTCACCATGTCACCAGCGTGGCTGGCCTCAGAGACAGCTGAGCTCCAGGGCTGCGCTGAAACTGCCAGTCTTCTGGCCCACATTCTCCAGCTTTTCCTCCACACTGTAGCAGCTTCTGGCTTGCTGTACTGCCTACAACATGGCTAAGAGGTGTTCAGAGTTTTCACCTTGTTCCCAGTAGGCACTCCGTACTGTTCTTTACCTGTCAATGGAGATGAAACCCACTGAGGCTGGTCAGGACTTATAAATCAAAAATATCCTCTCGTTTCAGTTTCAAAAATCTTTGCTTGTAATTTTTCTCTGAGATACCATAATTATCATTCATCATGAATCTAGTATAGGCCTTTGCTGGGAAGGAAGAGCATTTCAGATCTGTACAGTTTTTTGTTCCAAGCTATGGTGCTTCTCGAACCATCCAGTATTCCAGGTAAGTATTAGATGAGAAGCTTTCAAATCCCCAGCCTTGCAGAAGCCAGCAAAATTAGACCAGATTAGCTACATGGGGCTGTCTACTTTGGAGATGTTTCCCTGATAGATAGACCTCAGTCCTTTGGTGAAACACAGGGCGGGCAAGAAATTTAGTGAGTGGGTATCAGACGACTACAAATAATGGAGACACAAAGGATACCCCAACAGCTATAGGGCTGCAGTGCAGAACGATGTTTCCAGTGCCCTTTGACTTGGGAAAGGAGAACCTGCTCCTAGAACAAGCTGAAGATCCCCTCCTTTTCAAATCCAGTTTTCTCTGCTTTACCTTGAGGTCAGGATTCATTCCTGAATCATTTTGAACAGGAAAAGAGTGTTTTTTGCTCAAGCTCCAATTTTAAGCTGCTCAGTCTGCAGTTCTTTTCACACATACCCACTCTTCACATGCTCTTGATGATCTGCAAATAAACAAACAAAAAAATCAACAGCCACCAGTTGTGAGTTCGCCAGCCCACTCTGTTGGATTGCACTGGAATTGTGTAGGCACAGGGATATTAAAAGAACTGTGTTGAAAAGGTTTTGTGTATGAGGCTGAACCTAGTACAGAAAACGTATGTGATTGTTATTGCACAGAACAGGATTACACAATTAGCTTAGACATGAATAACAGAGCCTTAAAAAAAATTCACTTCAGTCTCATTTACTTTATTCTGTGAATCAGAGTTCCAAGGCCAAATAATCAGAATGGGAAGGAAGTACCCAGGTTGTATGATGAACACCAGACAGCTCAGATTTCTGCCACCACATGGAACTCCTTATAGGCTCAGGGACTAAACACAGACCTGTAGTTTGAAGGTTTAAAATACAAGGCATTTATTAGAGGCCAGATCTCAATTCCTTAGGCAATCTTGACTTACTCTCATTGTCTTTGGAAATCTTGAATTCTGCTTACAGTATTGTGGTATTTGAGGCTTTATCAAAAGCTCCAGCACAGATGTTAATGAGTAGACATGAATTCAGATTACGTTTGAACTGGGTCTGAAATTCAAACTTCATGAAGCTGAGGTATGTAAGAGTCCAGCATTGTGGTTTTTAACCTTCTTTTCTCAGGAAATGAATATTGTTGTATTGTAGCTTTTCTGAAAAAGCATCCAAATCAATGTGTGTACATTAATGATGTAGAAAACATGAAAGGTAAGTTTTCTAAAGTGCTCTATGGCCACGTTTTGAAAGGTATTAATATCTCTGCAGCTCCTAAGCAGAATTGCAGAAGTGCCTGGCCAACGTTGTCTGACTGATTTCCACTGAACTTTTTTGAATTTCATTAAGCATTAGCTTACTTGTTCATGTTGCTATGAAACTTTAAAAAACAGGCCCCACTTGAGTTGGGAGGGCAAGTTTCACCCAACTGCGTTGGGCATAAATTTTGTAAGTCAGATCTTTCTGGAAGTGTTATATGTGGAATTTCCATAGAGGGATACCTGCACAGCGTTTGTAGCAACACTGGAGATGGCTTTGATGCAAGGGAGGGTAAAGCTGGAAACAGCACAGCTCAGTGAATGAGTCTCTATGTTTTGGGTCACATATGAGCTTGGGTCAAGGCCACCCTTGGGATCTCAGGGGCATATTCTGATGATGAGCAGTGTGTGAGTGTGTGTGTATCTCTTTAGAAGTGTGATGACATTAAGAATTTAGTAGAAAGTCACTCAAGAGGGTTAGTGCTTGCTCTATTTCGAGCGGGGCAGAATTTCTGAGAAATAAATCCTAAGATATTTCTGTTTTCCAACTGCTCCTTTCAAGTATATGGTAGAAGGCCGGGCAGGTTCTAATTTTATTGGAGGCCATTTCCCTAACCCTAGGAACTGTTGCTTATTAATTTGAATGTACCTAAGACAACTAGTGGACTATAACCCGTGCTTTCTTTTCTATTTAATTTTCTCTGCATTTTCCCGTGGTGAAGTATCACTCTAATTCACATATGAATGATAGTTTGAATCGTATTATTGTTGCAAAAAAGTTTAATAGGAGCCTGAGGGTGTATAATGTTATTGAAATGAAAGTTTTTTTGAAACTCATATTTCAGAGCTCATTAACTTACACAGTTCTGTGGGGGGTAAGGATCAGTAAATGAACAGCAATTATCTATAATCTGCTGTAGATGTACTGGTGTCTTCCTTAGCTTCCTATTTAGGTCTGTACACTAAATAGATAACCATTTATATATTCACATATATGGTACAGATAGAGAATTTGTCTTTTGAACCCATTGTTTAACACTACAAAATACAAGGTTAAAAGATCACCGCACACGTAATTTTTGACTTGAGCTCAAAGACAAGTCAGAGTCAGAACCAAGAGTCTCAAAGCTCAAAAGCTGGGCTGTGTGGGTAACCTTAACTCTGCCTTGTAATGAACTTACTGGTGTGGCCGACGTACGCTTTGCTCAGTCGTGAAGACCATGTCTGTGCTGTTGCTACTGATCTTCAGCCAGGAGTTCGTTACTTTAGGCCTACAGGCAACATTTATCAGTGGCAGCACAGAGCTTAGCATGACTTGTGAGACCCTTCCCAGAAGTCAAGTGGATGGTCAGGTCTGTGCTGTGCAACCTCTGCTGCTGAGGCTTCGCTCTCAGCAATATTATGTCAGCTCATTTAGAGCTGTTTAAGGATGATGACATACATCACTCTTTGGCTGCTGTCCTAAGTTAGCCAGGTGTGGTAAAATGCATTCTGCCTTCACACATAGTTATAAAGGGTTAGTAAAGAGTCAGGCTAAATATGGTGTATAGTATAATAGGCTTATAACTTCATCAAATCTAAGCTACTGTTGGCCTCAATACTTAAAGACACTTTTCCCTAGCAAAACCAATTTTCAGTTCAGAATTCATCTTTCTTTGGTGATTAGTTTGGTTCCACATCTGTTTAAAAAAACCTAAGCACTGGATTTTTTTTTTTCTTCTCATAGAACATATATGCATTTCTCTCTGCCTTTTCTTGGAAGAATTTGAATAATTTCTCTTAAAGTTTCCAAAACCAGTGACCATTACATACAGACAAACCTTAGAAAAGAAAAGCTCAAAAGAGGAAAGTTTGAGAAAACTGAGTACATAAAAATAGGAAGCGAAATGGGAACTTTTGTTGTTCTGATTCAGGGGTAGATGCTTAATTTTATTTTGACTTGTGATGGCCCAAATACCAGCAGTGGGCATAGTACAAGCACTTGGTGAATATTATACATAGACACAGAAGAATGCCTAGACACAGTAGACTGTAACTCTCAACACTGAGAGTGAATCTCAAGCATTTTGTGATGGTACTGGAGCTCTGGCATATGGAAAGGCACGTATTAGAATTTTTTCCTGATTGCAAATTTCATATTATGATTTAGTAGATATAACCTTCTTTTAGATTTGCTGCATTTATATTATTCTCTTTTTATTGAAATTTTGGTTCTGGGATTTCAAGAGCTACCCACATATTTGGCCCTATGGCTCTGCCACTCTGTGCTTTCCTCTGCTATGCCTCGCCTCTCTTGCTGTTCTATTTTCCCATAAGACTTTCCCTTCTGCTGCCGTTCTGCTTCCTTAACTCAGAATCTCTCCCTCTGATATTTTGCTCTTCTTGCTCCCTTGGAATTCATCATCTTCTTGTCCTACAGGACCTCTGCTCCCATTGTTTTACCCTGGAGGTTTCCTTGCCCCCTCTCCAGTTCCTGGCAGGATTAGGAAGCACTGTCTGCAAGAATGCCTTCCATCTGCAAGTTTCAGTAGTGTATGCCCAAGGCACCTTGGAAGGGATTGGTTTTTATTTTAAAACACTATTTGGTAGTAATAAAAATTCCTGATTAAGGTTTTCAAATAAAAAATAGGCATCGTTAAAGGGATAACTCTAGGGTTTCTTTATTTCTCTTTTTTTAACATACAGTATTTCACAGTGAAGTTGTTAAAGCTCCCCCCACGTCACCACTCCCAGAAGAGGTACCACCATCCAGTCCTACAGGCACCTGCAGTGCACAGCACAGATCACTTGCCCTGCTCTGCACAGTACAAGCCACTGTGAGGGGTAGGAAAGGGAAAAGCAGGACTGATCTCTGAGATCAGGCTGGATCCTTTAGCTGGCATCCCAGTGGCAATGCTGATAGAGGGTATCTTTGTGGTTTTCTCATGACACTGGAATTGGGACAATCTGTTTATGCTATACAAGAGCTGCTGGAATTTGCTCACTTGAGTGTACCATGTTGGCAGGATTACTTCATATAACAGTGCCACTCAATGCCCTGTTAACTATGGATGTCCTCTAACAACAACAAATTGAACTTGTCTCTCTTATTCTTCTTGACCTTTTGCCCACTCCACGTTTTCTGGTTTCTTCCTTTTTTTCTCATTTTCTTCCCACTGCTGCTGGAAATTTAACAAGAAAATTTCTTTCTCCAGACTTGTAGCCAACTGTATCTCTTTTGATTGCTTTTACTCAGGGCTATGACAGCTCTTCACTTTGAATTTTTATTAAAAAAGCTTGAAGTGGGATGGGGAGTTTATACTCCTGATCAAACTTTTTAAAATAAAGCTGTTACAGTTCAAAGCCGGGACAGCTGCTGGTAACTGCCATTCAGAATGCTGGCTGTCAGTCGGATTTTTAAAATGACTGCTTCCCTCTTCCCCACCCACTGTAATAACTTCAGTTCAACACTGAACCTCAAAGCTGTGATGTCACCTGGGGGCTGTATGTACAGCAAGTACTGACTTAAACATTACCAGGCTTTTGAAATCAAATAATTGAAATATCAGTTCCTTCTTACTTTTCTGTTAGTAAGACAGCAACACCAGTGCTGAGAAATATCTGCCTGTTGTCAAATCAGTGCCAAGGATATGAAATTAAGGCCTTTTTGGTTTGTTTGTTTGAGGGTGCTTTTTTTTTCCCTATAATTTCTGGTCTGCTTAAACGCAGCGTAATAAATTCAGCTCCAATCTGAGTCAAGTGTTGGTGCTGGTGCCAGCTCACCAAGTGCTGTAGGATGGGCACTGAGTTCTGGGACTAGAAGGAAAGAAATTTTTGTGTCCATATAGAAGTACTGTTTGCATGCTTATGCACATATGTATCAGGTGCCAAAAAATGCCAAATGTTACAAATTCCAGGCTTATTTTCTTACTGGTGGGTGTAGCAGTGCTTGTAGAAGTTTGAATAATCTCCTTGGTATATGGTTTAAACAATAGATTTGGCCACCAATACAAGCTTTAGATTTCCCCAGACACATTAATAGAGGGAGTCAATGATTAAAAATAATACTGGAAGCTTGCTTTGGAGTTTTGGTCTGTAGTAGCCTGTAATGCTCATAACCTTGGGCAATCCTGAACAGTATAAAGAACCGTTCTTGCAAACTTGCATCTTTACAGGGTCAGCCCTTGGCCTGGATGTAATGCAATCGCTGGGCTTGTACATGCAGTGATAAATATACAGGAGTTTGGTGTTATTTAACCAAGTTTCTCACCAAAATACTTGAAGTGAAAATGGAATTGTCTTCCTCTGAAATACTGAAGGGTTTTTGTTTTGTTTTGTGAGTGCCTAATGTAGCTGCTGCTGCAATTATAAATCCAAATAGTCTCCTCTTGGAGAACTATTAGCATTGGCAATGACATCAAGAACCAATTCATCAGGAGCCATAGCATCAACTTCAGTTTGGTAGTGCAAAACAAACAGAAAGCTGAGATGCTCTTCTGGGTAGAGGAAAGAACTGCTCTGGGGAAGGCATTACATTATGGACACCTTTTTCTTTTAACAATAACATTTAATAGCCTCTTAAAGAGCATTTTCCCCATTCCCCCAAGTAATTTCTTGGCAGGCAGTTAAGAGAAAGGAAGAGGTTTTTTTTTCTAAGGGCTTTTATATGATACTAAATAAATCTAGCAGCCTTCTGAACAACAAACCCCTCCCCTCTGCTGCCCAGACTGTCTCTTACCACCAGCCCTACAGTGGCCTGATGGTGTCTGACTGGTAAGTGCTGAGAGCATTACCAAACCACACTGAGGGCAAAGCTCTCCAGCAGATGCCAGATGGAACCGGCATCAAGTTATTATTATTATTTATTAATTATGCACCTGACTAATGTGCAGAGCAATTTAAAGCTGTTAAAATGCACATTACAAATGGAAAACAGGAGGCCTTTTCTTGAAGAATGTGTCTGTTCTACAGGGACAGACACTTTCTTCTAAATGGAGAAGTTTTGCCTAAGTCAAGGCAGAAGGTAATCCACTCGTGACCCCCTCAACAGTGTCTCTCTCCTGGCCCTCTCTTTCTACACTGACCCTAAAACCCCTACTGTCACATATGGCACATGGTGGAAGGTTGGACACTGATGAATTTGCACTGTTCCTTTGCAAATCATGTCCCATGTGTACAAGGGACCCCCACTAGCTTTTCTTTCTGGATTCCCTTGGTGCTTGCACAGGAGCAGGCAGAATTTGTCCCTGAATGTGGAATCTGGTTCTGCAGCTTAACGGCGGTGGTGGATGCTGGAGCTGCAGATCAATATTGTGTATATGAATGTGTTTTTTAGGATCATGCCCAACAAAAGAAGAAATATGAGCAGTTGTTCACAGAGTTGTTCACATATGACTGAGGGGTGACAGAGAAAGAGGGAAGGCCTCTTTTTGCAACCAGAGGTAGCATTAAACTTGTAGGGGTCAAGGGCTAAGATTTGGGTCCTTTCTCTTTCTTGTATCCTGTTGTGGCTTGTGTAGCTATATAATTTGGGATCTCTAATGGTGTGGGGCTTAACATTGTTTGCCACTAAAGTTAGCTTCCCCTGTAAAATGGGAGTTACTCCAAGAGTGAGGGGTAAATAATGGTTACAGGGCTTCTGGTTCCTCTCCCACATTTCATTTCCTTAAAACTTCTGCTCTGCTGTTTATTTCTCCCCCTGAACCCTCATGTGGACAGGAGTGCATTTGCTGAGGGATTTGAAAGGATCTAGGAGTGGCTGGAATGTAGCAGAAAAGCCAATGCAGAAGGTTGTGGAGCTGTTAGCAGCAGCTTTGGGAAACAGGAGTAATGGGTCAGAATGAAAGAAGTAAATCTACTTGTCTGCTCAACTTCAGTCTTGGTGAGACAGACAGCTTTATACTGGAGCCAGGATTCCTTGGCCCCACTGGGACTGGCCCTGGTTTGGCTCCTAAAGGTAGTGGGTATTTGTTATTATTTTAACCTTAACTATTAGCTTGCCTGAGGGATGTTTTTGATATTGAATTAAAAAAATAAACAATGGCATCTAAAACTATATCCAGCATGTGAACTGGACTGAATATTGCGCTGACGATCCAGTTCTTGACATTTGCATGCCACGGAGCTATGTAGTGCAATGTGATATATATTATTCATGCTCTCACGTACCTCATTTTCACTCTGTGTGACAGCACTTCTAGGATCAAGGTTCAGCACACTTCAGTGGACCTGAAGGCTTTATGGTTCTGATGCCTGGAAGCAAAACAGAAAAGAAACATTTGGGATGTAAGGTGTCTTTTGCCCAACGGATTTTCTTTGGATCGTGCCAGTTAACCAGGTCTTTGGTCAGCACGCAAATAGACAATATCTTTGGCTTAAGCATGCACCTTAATTAAAAGGATTCAGTTAATGTAGTTTAATTTAAATTCAATTTAAAAAGAGCTTAGTTAAAGCAATGTGGATAGCTGTGTAGACACTTTGATCTTTCTAAACTAGGCTTTTTTAGCTGAGTTTAAGACATTTAGGCCAACGTGAAAAAAGGTGCTTGGCAATTAGTAACAAGGGCTTAGCTCATCCTAGATAAACTGCTTTAAGTAAATCAGAATAAGCTTGTGGGCAGATAAGGACTAAATAGGTCAGAGACAACTGGTGTTGACTTAATAGATTTGCATTTCCCTCCAAGTTAGTTTAGAGCTGATGCCCTCATGCTGGAGGGTGCCTTTGCTGATAGTGCTGTTTTTCAGAGAAGCTATAAAGCTGTGTTCCTGACCAACTATAAAACACGACAAATGCTCTTTCTTCTTTATGTTAGTCTGCTTCTATTTTGAATAAAATTTGTGTTTGGGTTGTCTAAATTTGAAATCAATGAATGTGCTGTGCTTGTGGCCCTGATCCTGGGTGCTGAGCAACAGGTGCACATCACAAATCAAGAGGATGTTGAAAGGATGGCTGTAAGCCACATTTGTGGTGTTCTGCCCTACTCTAGAGATAGATCGGCGTTGACTCCTACGTACCATCCATCCAGGTGGCTCTAAATTATGCAGGTTGCCAACAGCACTTTGCAGCTAGAGAACATGGCCCTCCTCATCCTCTTTATCAGGCTGGGGAAGGAGCACATGCAAAGGTGCTGTGCTAATTCTCCTGCAGTGGATGATTCCTCATTGTCCTGGCTGTGGGGTTGCCTCTGCTGTTGCTGTAATTGCAGAGCATGCCCAGGGATGGCCTGTGCTAATGGTGACTGGGAGCATCGTGTGGTACTGATCAGTGAGCTTGGGATATTTTCACAGAGTAAGTCGACAGTGGGCGACAGAGATTCAGATCAGATTCAGGTGTTTTTCCTCTCCTTTTTATATCAAATAGCTATTTTTCTGTTCTCTGTTAAACAGACTCAGGAATGGCTGTTTCAGTGGTGACAAATATGTGCTCAGCAGTTATTTTAGTACCTTGTTTTTCAGAAGTGTGTGTCAAAGAAACTGACAGATAGACCCTCTCCTCCTGTCCCAGACAATCTCTTAAAGAGACCGACCATAGTGTCGCACTGTTGCACAACCATCAACTAATCATTGATAAGGCTTCTGAAAAGCAACGGTATATCATTATTCTTGTTATATACAAAGAAAATTGAAGCAGAGAGAAGCCAGGTCATTTGCCTAAACCTGTGCATTAAGCAAATGTCAGCCAGGGCTGTGAACTCAGAGCTGCTGGGAATAGGACCCCATGACCTGTCTCTTAGACCATTTTACTTCTGTTGAAAAGGTTATTTGACATCTGCATTCAGCTTGCAAAAAAAAAAAAAAAAAAAAAGAAAGAAAAAGGCTTTGGTTCCAGACAGATTTAAAGCAATATGTAAAACATTAGGCTCAGAAGTAAACAAGAGAAGTTAAACCCCTACACCCAGGGCCAAAGTGGGCTAATCTGGGTCGGTGCAAGCAGTGAAAACAAACCCTTGATTTTGGGAGACACTGAGTTTTTTTATGCCGTGTGTATAAGAAAAGAGCATCAAGGTTTGTTGGAGGCCAGGCACTCAGAGAGATCTGGGCTTATTCCTTTTTTTCATTGTGATCCCTATACTGTGGTTCTTTGTGGACTGCTGTAAAGATAGAAAGCTAGACCCTGTGATCATTTTTAATTAAGAATAGTAGCTATTATTTAGCATAGTGACATGGACAGCGTATCAAGGGAATTTCTGACTTTGTAAGATAGACAGAATTGATGACAAAAGTCTTTCTTGAAAGCTAATTGTTTCAAGCACATCCAAAATTGTGCTTGCTTTGCCTGTGCTATTAATCAGAGGGTGGAAGCCAGTCAAGCAGGAAACACTGGGTATGGTGTGCTGAGCTTCAGGGGCAGATTCGCTTGGCCACATTGCTTTTGCTGAAGTTTTGGGCAAGGACTGAATTAGAGCACAAGATTTCACTCTGTTCAGAAGCAGCTGTCATCAGTATCACAGGAACAAGGGTTCAGTGCTGAGACATGGGCTCTGCTGGATCCCCTTCTTGTTTGTCCCAGACTTGTTCTCTGAGGGTCCATGGCATATTGAGTAGGGACACCCTGCCTGGTACTTGGATAATGGGCTGCACTTGTGCAGAAGGCAGCATTACTGTTGGTGATACAGTAATACAGATGGTAATTTATGGGGAAATCATTATGTGGTATTTCTCATTGCAACAAGTTCAGTCCTACCAAGGCATGAGTTGGGGCTACCAGGTGCTTGTTGTCTGATCCAGGCGAACTACTTGGCTTTCACAGCGAGATGCTGCAACTTGCTGAGTAATCGTGCTCTTAATGGCTGCATTTCCTTTGCATGTTCCTGGTTCTGACCTGTTGCTGGGTGTCAGGATGAGGCCTCCATGCCCTCTGTTCTGTTGTATCTGGTCAGCTTTGCAGGCTGTGGTGTGTGCTCTGAAATACCCAAGATAGTGTTGTGTCTGTACAATAGTCAGGGTGCTTTCTATGTGATCATGTGACTAAAGTTATCCTTCAACATTACCACCTACAAGTAAAAATTCAGCTACTGTTTCCACACTGAATCTTATCACCCACTGCAAACTTTGTCCCTTTCCATCCACCCATTGCTTTAAAATGTCAGAAGTCATTCCCACCAGTGAGGCTACTGCTGTTCTGGGGTGCTTTCAGTCTTGTGAGCTGACACCTCTTTCTGTCTTCTCCTGTTTATTAGAGTCTTTTTTTGCATGCAAGTTTTAAGTTCTAGATAACAGTTCTACCATGTTTCTACCATGCTTAAGAAAAAGGGATCTATATTTATTAATAGAGATTATAGGGTGTAAAGTAATAATAGTAAAAACCACAATACTAAAAATTCTTATAAGAATCTGAACCCTGCTGATAGTCATGTCATAGTATGCAACTGAAATTGTTTATTTTTTTTTTTTCCTTGTTAGGAGTCATGCTGGAATATTTCTAGGAATAAAGTATAGGGAAAAAAGCATGTCAATGAGGGGTTAAAAATATTGACTTTTGGTACTTATAATAGGAAGACTTTTCTTAGTTCTGCAGGCAGGCTCGTATCAACTTTGAATTCAATTTAGGGATTGAATTTAACATGTGTAACCCACTGGGTTTGAAACTATAAAGGGACTTAAAAATGTACAACAGATAGGACCTTAGAAGTCTAAAGGATCCTTCACAAGATGAAAAGTATTTTATGTTGTTTGAGATACAGTAGTCTCTGAATTACACTTCAAAAAGCTTAACACATCCTTAAAATACATTTACAAGGGAAGATAATAATGTACAGTTTTAAATTT
The DNA here is from genome assembly GCA_004320125.1 of Scolopax mira. NCBI lineage: Eukaryota > Metazoa > Chordata > Aves > Charadriiformes > Scolopacidae > Scolopax > Scolopax mira. The sequence continues at coordinate 102,601 of BJBW01001871.1, forward strand.
AGGCAGTGCATGTTCACCAATAAAGTTTCATCATCTTGAATAATTTAAGCTAGTGTGGATATTATCGTTGAACTTAAAGAGAAAACTGAAAAATGTGGAGACCCCTGCTTAGTGCTGATGACTGTGTAATGCTGTGAATGGTTGTAAATTCTTTGGGGAATCCACTGATGCATTCTTCTTGTATATTTATAAGAAAACTGTGGTATTAAAGTTTCATTTTCTTCTGTTTTAAACCTAAGCAAAAACAGAAGCATAAAAGCCATCGAGGAATGCAGAAATATTACTAATGTTTCAGAAAATGGAATTATTAACCATAACACAATAATGCTCAAGGCCTGCTAGATGTTGCCTACTGATCAGCCCGCCTGGAAATTATGTTTATTTGCTTAAGTGAGTTTTTGGTTTATATTCTGTGAAAACATTTTTTTTTTTTCCCTGTGCGTGAACCCAAAATTGCTTAGTCTGTGTCCTTTTCCCTCGGATGCGATACCATAGCAGCAGCAGCAGAAGCACACACAGTTGCTAGCTAGGTAGCTTATTATTATGGTCACACTCCAGCACACAGCATACTTGTTGGAAGTTTCCAGAAATATTGCACTGCAGTCATTTTCCTTGCCGTTATGCTAATGGAATCAGGAAAATCAATTGTCCTTAAGGAACAGGGGAATGAGATGTGCTGTAAATGCCACAGGATGAGTGATTGGTTGATTGCAGGGATGGTGATTCAAACGCGCCTCATCTCTACATTATCCTGATGAATTTTTATGGCCCTGCCTTTTTTTCTTCTATAGCTGTGGAGGAAGGTTTATGGCTTGCAGCTTTTTAGTTGATTGAATGCAGCTGGCATTGTTGCAGTGCAGAACAAATAGGTACTTTTTCTTTACAGCCTTAAAAGTAGATTGAAGAAATTGCACACCAACATTTTTGCAACAAAAGCATTCTTAAAAATGCAGATATTTTATGAATTTACTTTGCTCTCCTTCTCTACTGTCAGTAATCTTTCTATCAGAATAAAGGACAAAAATTGCTTGAGATTCTAGAGGAACATAGCTCCAATTTTTTATTCTTATCACAAAGAAAGCTAACTAAGGAGTTTCATTAGTATTCATTTTAGCCCAATGTAATTTTCTCCTTCCTAGTAACAAAAAAAGAAAAAAACGTATGCCTGTAACACCACTGAACCAAAGAAGGTCATCCTAAGTATATCAGCATTTTCTGTAACTCTTTCAGATTGTATTCACAAGGTAGTAAAGATAACTGCTTCAGCTCAAGTTATAATAGTTCTAGTTACAGAATATAGAACGCTATATAATATAAAGGGTCTTATTTGATTGAATAAAACAAAACCCATGATCAGCTCTGAGTGCTGAGCTGCTGACAGCTAAAACTAAACACATAAGGGCATTCGATTTATGTCCAATTAATTTGCTGATAATCTATTCTTCCTCTATACAGTTTCCACATTACAGCTGTTCCTGTTATGTAGGGAACATTTTTATGAAGTGTCTTTTTCAGAGTTGGGAACTCAGCTTGTTTTACCCTTTGAATTCACAAGCTTTAAGGGGCATTAAGACTTGGGGTTCCAGTGTTTCCTTATGGAGTTACGTAGTTACAGTGTCATGACTTTTTGAATATATTACCATTACTTTTTGCATATATTTAAAAATTTCAAAACCAAGAGATCTCTAATAGCTATGCACTGTGACATCCTTCTGACACAGCCATGCCTGCGCATTTCTAGCCTGATTTATAATGACTTTGTTATTCTTGGGTTGCTCCTAAACACTGCTTTCCAGCCACATGGTTCCTTGCTAATAGTTACAGGAATCCATGAGAATTTAAGATGAGCTCAAAATGTTATTTCCATCCGTGCGTAGATCTGGTGGTGGTATCTGTAGATGAAAAAGTGTGCTATAGTTTTAAATACGGAAGGTCTGATTCACCACAGTGTTTAATCTCATATAATAAATTGCATCTGTGCCAAGCGGGTGCGAAATACCACTGCTGATGTGACTGGGGAATTGTGATTTGATCATGTTTTACACTCAGTTTGTACAGGTGTTAATATCAGCATGAGTGTAAGGAAATGAGGAACACTAAAATTAAAAGAAATCCCTCTGTATGGAAAATTAAACTCATATTTATGGTATTATAAGGTTTCACTTTTACCTGCACGTCACTGGAATCATAAAAGGCCTCTAACATTTGGATCAAAATAATGTTTAACAAAATACTAATGTTCTAAAGAAGCATTTATGTATAACAGATTATAGTACACACCCGGAGTAAATGTAGGCTTAAGTAGGACATAAGGAACGCACAATTCTTGTCCTGTGAATTTCACCTACTGACAGCATTATAACAAGAAACAGGCGCCAGATCGTAGGGCTTACCTTAACAGAGGAAATGAAATACGATTTTTTTAGCATTGTGATGACTCTGTTCAGAGATGTCATGGATATTAATGACACTGTGTTTTAGTTTTTGCTGCCAGGTTACTGGAAGCAATTTTATTTTCATTCTTTTCATCCTGTTACCTCTATTATCAACACTTCCTTACAAATTCTTCACTTGTGTTTTCTTCTCATTTCAGATCCATAACTAGATAAAATTATTGTGAATTGCAAATAACCATTATTGGAAATATATACTTTCCTGGCTTATTGTCTGTCAGATAGATTTGCTAGAATTTAATTTCACATATAAAATATTGTTCTTTCGAGTCTCCTGATTTCACAATGACGCAATTTCCTCAAAATTATTGGTAATTCATTAATGTGAAATGCTAATGACCTTCTTGGCTTATTTGTTAGTGACATCTCTTTTTTAATCTGAAGCACATAAATGTCATTTCATTTACACATTTATAGTTAAAATTGCAAGAGTTATTTGTGTTCTCTTTGGTTTAACGGATTTGATATGATCTGTGTCAGCCAAAGGGAAGCAGAAGAGCAATAGCTGCGTCACCAGGGTTCGCCAGAACAGATTCATGTCTTCCAAAACACGTCTGGATTCCAAGGCAGCTTACATTGATAAGGCTTTAAGAATGGCTTATTATCATAGTTAAAAAGGCAGTGAGCCAGAATCAGCTTTCTCAGGCTAATATGAATGGTCTTTCTTGTTTTTGTTGTGGTCAACCACCGAAGGGGATGCAAGGAAGTAGAAAGAAGCCATTTTGAATGTTAATGAATGAGAGAAAAATCACCGCTTATCAGATTACAAAGCCTGCACTCCTTCTGGTGAGCAGCAACCAGATGATGTTCCTACATCTGCTTAGGCAGTAGACAGATATTCCCGGTGGAAGTAAGAGGGCTCTAACAGTCCTGTCTCCCGTGGACGTTTGCATTCTCAGTGCACTTATTTACATTTGGGTTGTTTGTGCTGTATTATGCCTGATTGAACCAAAGTCTCTTGGAGAGCAAAGTGCTTTTATTTTGACATTTTCACATGGAAGTCAGCCATCACCCCTATAAGGAGGGTAGGCAAGATTTATGATGAGAATATTGATTTCCTTTATAGTGTGTTATAAAATACATCTAAGCACAAAAGATAAGCTAGACCTCTTTGTTTGCTTCTTCTTGCCATCTGATGTCAGGACTTGCTGGAAGTGCCTTGATATTTTAAATCATAATGCCGTGAGGAAGGCAATTTGGGATCACCTGTACATCTTTATATGTGTATTTAAAAACCATAGAGGGTTTTTAGAGCTTTAGCAAGACTGAACAGAACTTCCAGCTCGTGGGAATGGGGATGCCTTTCCAGCTGCTCTGTGGTACTTGTCTCTAGTCAATCACCTAAACCATCTTTGGTCTGCCCTTAACGTGTTGTCTAGGCCAGGGCAGGTGTTTCCAGTGAGGGGAAAGTTGTCCATGCTCCAGTGCTGGGAGAATGGCTAGATCTGGGGTTTTGAGGATGTGTTTATGCCTCTCTACTTCTGTATCTGCCATGGGGTAGCTGGACCAAGGATGAAGCTCATCTCTGCTGTTTTTAGCAGACCTATATCCTATCAAGGTGTAGCTGATCGGAACACTACAACTGTTGTCCCAAACGCTTTATGTACATGGTTTGTGTGAAGTGTTAGCAGTGGTCACACCGAATCTGTGAGCTTTGTCTGGCTCCTGCTAATGTGACTGCCAAGTATCCCCTTGCAATGAGAACACCATCAGCACAACAGCCAAAGGTAAGTAAATTAAATCTTTCCAGACTCTGACTCCTGGTAATTCTGTTCCTTCACCTTTTGCTCCATTTATTATGAGTCTGATTTTTCCACAGTAAGTTCTTTGAGGTAGGAACAACATGGACACAAAGTCAAATAATGGTGTTACTAATATGGTGACTTTTTGCCATTTGCCAATTTGCATCATTTAAGATAGCTAGCATTAATAATGCACAACCCCTGCATTTTCTCCTCCTCTCTTTGGATCTATCCTTATTACACATATGGCTTGACCTTAAAAAAAGAATGAGTAATTTTTTCTTGGAATAGAAAATCTTCCTACTCTGGGTTTAAACTGAAAATAGAACCTAGCTCAAAAAACAGAAACTGAAATTCACGATTGTTTCAAACGTGTGTATGTATCACATAGCACTGTGTGCCTTACTATTCCTTATAGGAAACCATCAACAAAAACCAGAAATATCAATTAAACTTGAAGTGAATTAATTTTGGAAGCCAAATACATCCTTTAGTGACTCTCCTTAGTTAACGTGTACTATGAATAGAAAAATAACCAAATCGGGAGAATCTGATTACTATAAAGTAATCCCACTAGGGGGTGCAACAGAGTAAATTATTTCTTGCATGAAAATGTGTTAAACTTGCTGAGAATCAGAATTATTCCTTGTAACTGAGCCAGCTCCAAGTGACTGAAGCTCAAAATGGGAAGTATTGTCTGGCTGCTACTCCTCGGTCATCAAGGCTAAGACATCAAGGCAATTCTTTTAGTAACTAGGCACTACCTGAAGGAGAGAGCTTTATTCTGAATTGTTCACTTGCAGCCGTTCTAGAGAAGTCTTTGTGCTGTGTGGCAAGGGGAAGACAGATGTATCCATGTTGGCATTTGAATTAGAGATGTATATAGTTTTAATATGGAAATATCTGATATGTATATTTTTCTGAAACAGACCCAGCTCTTCTAGTCTTTTTTTAAATTGGAGATGCTATGAGTGGCAGACATACCAAGTAAGAGCCATTTGATGTTTCAGTTTCTTCCTGTTCTGTTTTTATCATGCTTAATTTCCATGCTATGCTTTGATGCTGTGCACCCATTTTTTAGCTATAAATGTAGATTTCACATATTGTGTATATTCCAACAGAGAAAGAAAGATTTACTGGTATCCCATGCAAAAATAAATATAAAAAAATTTTCTTCAAATATAATTATGCAGTGGCATTCTATTTTAATGAAAGTTACAGATGGATACAGCTTCTGCTATCCAATAACAGCTGATGTGCAGCCAAGGTGTATACTGTACAAACATGCTAACAGTGCTGAGCCATTTTGGTAAAAATTAGCTTTTTTTTTCCTGCAGCAGTTAATCTGTAAAGTAAGTCTTTTTATTTTTCCTTTTGTTATTTCTGTGCTTAGAGAAAGTCAGTCTCATAACTGCATCAGGGTTCATATACAATTCAGCTGGTATTTGTACACATTTGTTGCACAAAGCTGTTTGGAAAACAGTGCATTAAAAATGCAAAAAAAAAAAAATCCCTCAAAAAGCCATTTATAGGTGAAATGACTTGCAATTCTTGCTGGATTTACAAAATTAATGACTCTTCTTAATGGTGCAGCTTCAGTCTGAGCCAGGTGTTTTGGCTGCAGGTTTGTTGCCAGGACTCTTTGGGCAAGAGCTGCAAAGGGGTCCTGCATGGAAAAGAGCAGTTTTTGCAAGTCTTTCTGAATACGAGTATTTAATGAGAGATTGTGCAGATAATTTTGCAACACAGTAATTGATTGATATGTATACGTGCATGTTTATGTGTGTGTGTGTGTGTGAGTTTATATGTGTGTGAGTTTCGGAACCTCTAGCTTTATATGCTGTCAGAGAAAAGATAAGTTGAAATAACATAAGGGTCTGGCGTAAATTGAAGAAATGTGGGAAATTCAGTTAAAGGCTGAAATGTCATCTTCAATTCACCCCTGCTGTACTTAGTTATTGCAGCACACTTGGTACATAAGGTCACCCACTGTTCAGAGTCTTGTCTAAGAGAAGGCACTATTATCTGTGATGTGCAGGTATGAGAGGATAAGTGAAAGATGATGTTTTGGCCCAACTTTGGAGTTTTCCTGATTTCCTTTTTCCTTTTTCTGAGTTCCTTTTAATGTAACTTTGGCAGATTTGTCCTATAACTGAGTCTCCCTTTTGTTTGTTTTTTTTTTCTACATGAGTTTGCAAGCTTCTTATTTTTGTTTATTACATCCATGTATTTATGAGTCTGCGTTATCAGGGTCGTTCTGATGACTGGCTATAAGTGCTACAGAGGGGCCATTCTTTCCCTGAAGTACTTTAATAAAGATTTGGAATAACCATGGGCTAGTGCTAAACATGCAGTTGGGGTTTCACTGTCATTTGAGTGGGTATTTATTACATTTTTAGAAGGATTCCTTTATCATACTGGGCTCAATCAGTGCAATGTTAGCTTCTCTGGTGTTCAGTCTGTGAAAACTCCTTGCAGTCCACGCTGTTTAGTGGCTGCAGAGCAAAGCTAGATGCAGTCCAGAGGGAGATCTTTCATCCATGACCACAGAATGTCTGGTTGGACCGAGGCTTTCTGACATCATTCTTAACAGTGGAGTTGCTGGAATCAGTTAAGGTGCTTGAAGATTCCGATTTCACCTCATATTTTCACACTGGGATATTCAAAATCCTTCCTGAGTCCTTCCTGACTCTAAAGAACCTTTGTCCTATGATTCTGGAGGCTCTGAGTGATGGGCAGTTCTGCTTTAAAGGTCAGATTGGGGTGGCTGACCTTGTTTTCTTTAATCAATGAGAAAGGAAAGGCCAGTGTCTGGGATAAATGCCTTGTCCTTGCTTACAGCAGAAATGATCTGAGAAGCCAGAATCAGCAGTAGAAAGCCCAGCAGCAGCACTTCATACAAGCATACAGAACATCTGTGCTCAACAGTAGGACTTTTAAACAATGCCGGCTTTATCATTTATCAATTTCACACTTGATAATTAGTTTATCTTTTCATTTCTCTTATAAGAAAGCCTGGCCTCCCACGTTCCTGTCAGCCTTTGTTCATTCATGGCCTTCCCTGCCCTCTTCCCCATTACTGTCCTTCAGTTAGAGTGAGGTCAGGAGGCAGGTTTGGTGTGTGTGCCACAGAACTGAGTAGCTAGAAGAGTGTCAGATCAGGACTGGAATGGGAAGGTCCTAAAATAGATCTGCTGCCAATGAAACACAACCTTTTTTTCTCCACGGTGTTCATTTTGGAGCCCTTACTGCCTCTTAAGCTTTGGTAGTTCAGCTGCATGCGGGCTGTGCAAAACAGGGAGAGAAGCAAAACAAACCCAAACAAATAATGTAATTGCCATTTTCCCATACTGGACACAGTCTATGCTTACAACATAAAATTAATACCTCTACTCTGTAACAGAAAAAGGAATCTAGTTGACTTACCATTTCTGCATGTTGTGGTTGAGCCTAAGAGTGATTTCAGGGGAAGTCACAGAAATCCATGTTCTTGAACTACCTGATATTCTGAATTTTCAAGTGATTATTTTTACTTCAGATGGCATATTGCTGCGCAGCTATCATGGTCAGGGCTAAAAAAAAAAATCAGTTTGAAAGCTCTTCCAGCTTTTGGCACCTCAATCCTTTGGCATGTGGATTCATTTAGAATAAATTGACAGTCAGATCAGCAGACCCAATATGTGCTTCATTAAGTGTTTGACAAAGACATGTTAGGCAGTAATCAGCGCATGAGACTATTGATGTTTACTTAGTAGTAGTAGTACAGTGTGGTACATGATGCGGTATTACTGGGCATCCCAAAAGGTTTACATCTGTCAGAATTACTATACAGAATATCCTGCTGTAGGCATTAGAAAGGCATCTGCATTATCTCAGCTGTGGTGGTGCAGTAACTAAAGGCATAAGCCTACTTTTTAGCAGAGATTTTTGAAACAGAATGGTATGGCGTGGAGCCAGCATGTTTGATTTTTGTAGAACTGTATTCCTGTTATAATAATGGTGGTCTGTGGTTATGTAGAAGGTGAACACAAGTATCGTGGTGCATATTTCAAATTGCTTTGCTTGTCCATGAGAAAATTTTTCTTTGGGCAAATACCTATTGAGGTCATTGGGAGCTTCTTTGCATGTGGTCTGGTTACATACACCTGGGATTTCACCTTTCTACATCAGTCACCACTGAAATGTGAGCATCTCCAGAACAGAGTATGACAACCTCCTCTAGAATAGCTCACTTTGCAGGGGAAATGTAAAAATATTCAAGAGAGTGGCTTGACAGCAGTCCTGCAGAAAGGGATCTGGGGCTCAGTATGAGTCAGCAGTGTGCCTTGACAGCCAAGAGGGCAAACTAAACACAGTATAACCAGCCAGTCAGAAGAGATGATTAATCTGTTGTATTCAGTGTTGGTGCAGCCTCATGGCTACCCTTGAAAGCATCCAGAGCAGGGCAGCAAAGCTGGTGAAAGGGCTGGAAGGAGCATCCTATGAGGAGTGGATAAGAACTTTAGGCTTGTCTAGTTTGGACAACATTGCTCTCTACATCTTAGTGAGGAGGGTAAGTGAAGTGGGAGGTGCTGATCTCTTCTCCCTGGTGTCCAGTGATAGGACACATGGGAATGGTTCAAACTTGCACCAGAGGAGGTTCAGACTGGACATTAGGAAGCATTTCTTTACTGAGGAGGTGGTCAAACACTGGAACAGGCTTCCTAGAGAGGTGGTCAATGCCCCAAGCCTGTCAATACTTAAGAGGCATTTGGGCAATGCCCTTAATAACATGCTTTAACTTTTGGCTAGCCCTGAATTGGTCAGACAGTTGGACTAGATGGTTGTTGTAGATCCCTTCAAACTAGAATAATCTATTATTATTCTTATTCCATTTTCATTTCTATTTCCTCTTCTCTTCTCTTCTCTTCTCTTCTCTTCTCTT